>PVIU01008693.1:0-81401 GCA_004026605.1 Ondatra zibethicus | reverse complement strand
CTTCTTCCTTGAAAGAGGTCATGGTGCCCTGCCCTGTTGGAAGTCCAAGGCCCACCCCCATCCCTCCTGGCCTAGGAAGGAGTGCATTCAAAAAGACTCGGTTCTCAAAAAGATAATACATTCAGAAGAGATAGGTCCTGGTGTCATTGTTGATGGGTTCTCCATCTGCCAACTTTCGCCGCCACATTCAGAGAGTCTGGTTTGATCATATGCTCATTCAGTCCCAGTCCAGGTGGATTGGTGCGCTCCCATTAGTTCAGGCACACTGTCACAGTAGGTGGACCAGCCCCTCATGGAAGCCAGGGGCGGGGATAGAGGTGGGAGAAATTTCATCCGATGGATGGAGATAGAGACAGAGACCCACATTCACATCAGAGCAATGGATTGAGCCCCCAAGGTGCAGGTGAAGAGCAGAAGGTGGGAGAAGATGAGTGTTAGTTATTTCATGTTCAGTTTCAGTTTTCATTTATTTTGCCCTTTGTTGCAGATTACATAAAATCATTTTCTCTTTCAGCAAATCTAAAAAATATGAAGTTAACTTTATTGATACTTTGTGACTCTATTTTTACTTTTTTATGATTTTATTTGAATATGAATTAAACATATTTTCCCTTACTTTTCTTCCTTCATCACTTCACAGCAACATCCCTCAAACATGCCCATGCTCTCCAGTCTCAGGTTGGTAGCCTCTTTTTCTTTTAATATGTTTATTACATATATATGTAATACATATGTACATACTCATGTATAGAACATGCTAAGACCACTTTTCTTTGTGCATACATGGTTTCACCCTCAATCAAGCTATTTAGACAGCTAATAAGGGAGTTCATCCCTGGGAGAGACTAAATGTCCTACCTTCAATCAGAGAGCATCTGTAGTTCTTAGTATAAAAGTAGGACTCCATGTCCTATGTTAACATGTCTGTTAATATTGCTCTTATTCCAGTCCTATTTATACAGTCATTTTTCAGTGACAATGATCTACAGAGACTTTCTGTTATTTTATCTCAACAGTCTTTACACCCCATTTTCTGTAATGTTCCCTCAACCATAGATGCAAGAGTTTTAATGTAGATATTTGCATTTAGGCATCCCAAGTCCCATTGATCTCTGCATTGAATCCAGTTGTTTTCTGTACTGTCTGCAATTTTTTTTTGTATAGAGAAACCTATTTGATGAGGGGTGATTGCTGCACTTATCAAGAAAAGATGGTTAACATATCTCCTGACCCTCTTTTTAGTTCTGGATTTTTTTACTTAGTAACCATGATTATACTTGAGTAATAATTTAATTCTCTCATTTCTCTATTTATAAAGTGAAAATTTTATTATCAAAATTTCATGAATAAAACTTTGTATATTTGGAATTCATTTATAATATAATGATAGTTGTTCCATTAGAAACCAAAAAATAGATACATGGCAAAATATGTACGGGAAAATATACATGAAATTCTTTTAAATGAGTTTTATATATTAAACATTTATTATATCAAAAAGGTTAACATAGCCACTCATCAAGTTAGCTCTGTAGTAAGGCTGCTTCCCTTAATAGTATGCCTACTGTCACATGACACAACTTAACATGGATTGTCTGACTAAGGTCTCAAACAAAGTTTGCTTGAATTCTTAGATGTGAGATGAGAATGTAGTCAGTTAGGCAATTACTTCTGCTTCCTTTCTTTTACTTGGGAAAGCAAATTCTTAGAGAAAAGCAACTAATATTCATTTTTAAATACCCTGTTTAAATATGTAAATACCATAGATTTGAATATAAAAGTTTTCAAGTCTACTTTTGAAAGTGCTACAAAATTTAATTGGAATGACTTTTTATTTTAACCTTCCTTTATCTATTCATTCAACATTTAACTTACCTAAGTAAATGCTGTCTAAAATACATGCATGTGATTATAAATGATTCATAGTGCACATTTTAAAATGAAATTGCACTACTTATGTCAAAGAAGTGTAGGTACTGATACCTAAACAGATTGACATTATGATATTACTTCTCAAGTATAATAACACTAAGTACTTATAGATAATTATAAAGGTTAAAGGAAAAGAACAGCTCAGTGATTGATTAGAATTTATAAATTTGACAATAATTTGTTTAGCTAATTATCCAGTGAAACCTAGAAATAGAAAGATAATTTCCACATAACCAAGCATAGCAGATTTAAATGCTAAATGGTTTTCAATGACTTGCAGTTTTGGAAATGAGATATTTCCAAGTGAAGAAAGAGAACCACATAAATAAAGTAAATTAACTGAGTATTTCTCATCATTTTAAGAAAATGGAGCTGCTCAAAAACCCTAAAAGAAACAGTGTAATTTTTATTTTCAATTCCCAAACAATTCTCTGAGTTCAGTGTCAAATATTCCATATTATATATTGCCTATATTGTTTCTGTCTCATTGGTAAGATCTTGAATTTTATATTATTACCATTTTACAACTTATGTTTATTCTTTTTGTTGTTCCAATGCAGTTATGAAAATAATGCTTAACTTATTTCATGTGTTTCACAAGACAAGCACATTTCTGTTCTTAAAAGTCTAAATGTTTAGTTAAGCTTCTTAGTTTTTCAGTTAACAATGCCCTCATATAATACCATCTTTATTTTTAAGACAAAAAAAAAACTTTGATACAATTTCTCTTAACATCATTAATATAGAATATTATAATAAGGATAAATGCATATACCTTTGCAATAAGATCATGGTTGAATTATGAAAATTATATATATAATTTTGTGAGGCAATATTGTTTAGCACATGATCAGACTTGGAGCAAACCTTTTGGTTAAATAATTACCATTTGGTATTTTTCTCTATGGGAGTATATGCTTGTGGGTTACTAAGGGAGGGGTATATGTGTGGTATATGTGTGCATATGTGTGAAGACTATAGGTGAATATTAAATGACATTCTATAGGTGTCACCAACTTTGCTTAATTGAGTCAGTATCTCCTACTGACCTGAAGATCAGCAGGTAAACCAAGTTGGCTGACTTGTAAGAACTAGTCAGTGATATTACCCTTACTCTAGTAATTATCATCCCCTGATATCAGATGAGAAATTGTAAATTCAGTTGATAAAATCAAAGAAGACATCATTCTCAGCACTGTAGCAGACTACTGACATTTCTGGAGGTTCCTTGTTTCATAATACATTGTGCAGAATTTTTCTTTCATTTAAAACTTTTATGTTTTTTATTTTTTTATGTTTTTATGTTCTTTTAACCTTGCTGATCCTTCAAATTCATATTTTTATTTCAATTTTGTTTTTTAATTGATTCTTGGGTGTGGGAATGAGTGGTTCTCGGTGTCTATATCTGTTCCTTATATGCTTTCTCTTGGACTCTTTTCCTCCTGTTTGTTTTGTCTTTTTCCCTTATGTTCATTTTTGTTTCATCTCCTTTTGATTTTTTTTATTATCTCATTGAGTTTTCTTTATTTCCTAGTGAGAGACAGAAAGGGAGTTGGAATCAGAGGATGCAAAGAGTAAATGACCACTGAACTCTCAGCCCTATGTGGAATGGTATTAAACATGGGGAGAGACTGGGAGGCATAGAAGAAGGAGATACTCTAATCAGAATATATTTATGAAAAAATTATTTTCATTAATAATTAAAGAGTATATATGTTTACATGCCCATAATTAAAGGCTGTTAAATCGTAGAAATCAAGCATTTAACATGACAAGAACACCAATTAAGATGTGATATTTTATAGAAAATTTACGTGAGGCTCACAAATATTTAGCATAGGAAGAATTTGTGAAGACTCATGCTTTGATGGGTAAGAGGGTAGTCATATTATTAGGGTTAAAGCTTTAATCTCACAGTTTTGAAAATAATTCATTTTATACTTCTTTCAAATCCTAGTGAGAGTTTGTGTTATTTTATTAGTTATATGTGTTCTTGGACAACTTCATACATGCTCATAATGCATACTGACCATTATTATCACCCACCCAACCTCTATTGTATCCCTAACTCCATTGTCTACTACTTCTTATTTCCTACAAATCTTTTTATCACTCTCGTGAGCATTTGTTTTATTCTTGACCTACTGAGTTTAGCCAGGGCCAATAATGATTGACCATCATTTTTAGCTATCTACTGGAATCTGTTGGGTTCAATAAAATGATTCACTATGAAAGATAATTATTATTCCCCTCCCACAATATTGTAGGCCAATAGTTAACTATAAAATGTAGGGCCTTGTGAGCCTTTCATACTTGTGGCTCAGGACATTCATTTGTAGTTGTTATGAGTTTAAAACTATAATTGAGTTGAATTAAGTTTAGAAGATAGCATTTTCAGCCAGTCTTCTCATATTCTTCATTCTTGTGCCATGTTTGAACATTATGGATTATTTTCATGTCCTACTTAGGTCTATGTCCTCAACTTTTACCTATTTGTTAATCTTAGACACCTACTAATATCTGCATTTACTGCTGTTCTCTGTAAAGAGAGGCTTCCACAATGAAGTCAAGAGTAGAAATGGTCTAAGGGCATGAACATATATACATTCAGAAGGCTATTTCATGATACATAAATTCAGCTAATCTACCAAATTAAGACCTTCCTTAGATTAGGGGAAAATATTGTAAAAGAAAAGAAGTCCCCAAATTAAGAATAATGCCTGCCTTTGTTTTTTGGTAGCTTTACAGTACCATGTTTGGATTTACTTTTGTGGAATTAGCCTCATTCAATTGAGAGGCCTGTTAGTCTCATAATAGTCATGTTATTATTTAATAAATTTTGTCAATAAAATAGCAGTAGACTCATCTTTACTGGACGGTGGGTATTCTTATTTTGTATAGTTCATAGTCTATAAGACCACTGATACCTCTTTCCTTCCACAGTCTATATATCGCTTCTATCTCTTTGAAAATAAGTGAGCAGGGAGTGGGCTTCTAGTTCCATTTCAGCTTAATTTCACTATATCATGAAACTAAGGTATATGTTGTCTCTACTTTCTCTAGAAATAGGGTCATATCATGTAGCTATGGTTGACAAACAAGAGGAATGGCGGGAGGTTTTCTTGTGTAAAGGCCAGAAAATACTACAAAAAGTTATCGTCAGAGGTGAGGAACTAGTAAAAATGGAGACAAAATAAAAAGAATAAATGTATTGGGAGTGGATGATATTAATGTGATACTAATGGTGATATAGAAGACTACATGGGATGTAGAGAAAACAAAGCCAGAGGAGTATAAATAATCCTTCTATCCTATTGATGAACAAAATTTGTGCAGGCCCAAAATTGTGGGCCTATTCTGCCTTGTCTGAAGGTCAGAGAGTTTGAGGTTATTCAAAGTTGTTAACAACAACTGTGACTACACACCCTGACCTAGGGTGTGGTTACTTGGTATTTTGGATATTAATATGGTCCATGGAGTTAGATCACCCCACCTTGGCTAATGGTCAGATAATTCAAGCATACTTTATCTCCTTTTTTTGAAATAGGTTTGACCTAGGGAATAGTTACCTTCAGGAGACTTGGTCTAAGGGGGGTTACTGCCTAAACAACAGAACGCTTTTCTCAAGAAGTAATGACTTTATGTCTCAAATATTGAAGCAAGTAACTGTTCTATTTGTCTTTTTCATCATGTTAAAGTAGTCTTTTGCCTCCCCCTTTTGTATGGGGTTATAAAAGTGTATGGAAAATTAAACATGGGTGAACATAGTACTAAGAACTCAATATGCAAGAGACAGTGAGTTTCTTTCCCTCTTGCTATCCTGCGTCTCTGTGATTCTTTCTTATCTCTGTTCCTCCTATGTAACACTTATCCAACATCCTCCTATCCAACATGCAAGGATCGTGGAGTAGTCACCCCCAAAAATGGCACCTGACATATGATGGTTCAAAGTGTTGCAGCTTATGACAAAAAATATACAATTTATTTTATGATGGGTACTTAAAGGTAGATGCCTGGTGTGAAACAATGATCTGTATTCTGTCATTTATATTTTAAATAAATGCTGACTGGCTAGTAGCCAGGCAGGAAGGACAACCAGACTGGAAATAGAGGTGGTAAATAAGAAGAGGAGAATTCTGGGAAGAAGGAAGGCCATTCCTCTGCAGTCTTGTCCCAGCCACAGAAGAAGCAAGGTATGACTGCCCCACCGAATAAGGTACTGAGTCACAGGGCTAACATACAGAAAAATAATGGGCTAATGTAAGTTGTAAGAGTTAATAAGAAGCCTGAGATACTGGTCCCATCATTTTATAATTAATGTAGACCTCTGTGTGATTTCTTTGGGACATTACGATTATGGGAACCTAGCAGGACAGAAAAAAATCTCAGAAAACAAATGGCGCCCACTTGGACAACTGCATCCACATAAAACCTGAGAGAGTTTGGGAAGTAATTATAGACAGAAAAGGATAGAGTTAAGCATGGCTTATTGATAGCAACCTTTTCTCAGGTGGGCTCTGTTTGCTAGAGGCAAATGTGTCTCATTTAAGAGAGGCGTCCTGACTCAGCTTTAGCTGTAAAACCTTGCAGCTCTTTTAAGAGGTCCTGCCAAGAAACACTTAAATATTTTCGATGAAAAGCTGACTGCATGCTTTTTGGTTTTCAGCCATAGCAGAGAAAAAGCCTTGTCATTTTAAAATGCTGGCTCTCTGGGCCATCCTGCCAGCTTAAAGTCTGACTCTCTCAGGCAGGAGGTCCTGCTACAGACCATTTGAGTGTGGTTTGAGAGCAGATTGCTGAAACTCGCTTGCTGGCAGGGACCTTGAAATGCCATAGAGTTGTGGCAATAAATATGGCTACAGCCAGTACCTCCGCCATAAGGCTGGAATCTCAGAAAGCTAAGGAGTAGGCTGGATCCAGCCATCAAAGCCACGGCTTTAATCCTACCCCTATTGCTTAGCAAATTAAAGAATCATGTGGTCAGAAAAAGAGAGATATAGAGTAAAAAGAGATTCAAAGATAAAGAAAGCTCCAAATGTTTTACAGTATGTTAAAATATATATTTAGGCTTGGGAGAGAAATGAAAAAGGTTAAAGTCCTAAAAAAAAAAGAGAGTAGTTGGGTGTGGTGGCACACACCTTTAATCCTGACACTTGGAAGACAGAGGAAAATAAACATCTCTGAGTTCAAGACATGGTGGCATACACCTTTAATCCCACCACTTGGGAGGCAGAGGTAGGCAGATCTCTGTGAGTTCAAGGACAGTCTGGTTACAGAGGGAGTTCCAGGACAGCCAAAGATACACAGAGAACCTGTCTAAAAAGCCAAAAATTAAAAGTAAAAATAAAAGAAATAGAGGTTAAAATAGAGCCATGTAAAGATGAAAAATAGATAGAGAGTCGGGATACTGGATGTTATTATGTTCTCTTTGAATTGTTTGAATGCTGAGGAAGGATTAACAGCTGCTAAAAGATAAATGCTGCTGAATTAATCCAAGGTAGGTATTTTGAAAATATCTCGACTTCAAAATTGAAGTCAAAAGATATGTTACTTTGCATAAGAGGTTTTGCTTTTGTTTCCACAGAAAATGAGAGGCTATGGATTTATTCTGAGTTAAGAAAAATCAGGTTTGATCAAGGAAGACCACCTGAGAAATCTCTGGTAGGTACAGATGGCCCAGAAGTCTGAGTTCTACATCCAGAACACATTCAAGATTGCTGGCTGAGATGATCAAGCCTCACAGGATACTCCAGTCATGACTTGACGATAATTCAAAATTTTCTTTAGGTCCCCATGAGATTATCAGCACCCCCATCCAGCAGGAAGTAGCCTGGAAAACTATGTCCACATTCCCAAAAAATAGACTATGAATATTTTACTTTGTTTAGAATGTTGGTTACAAGTTGTTATGGATCATGGTCAGGAGAAAAGCTAAACAAAGGATATTAGATTCAGAGTTCTTGTTTTGTTTTGTTTTTTTTTTAAAAAGAAGGGGAAGTGGTGTGGGATAATGGTCTGTATTCTGTCAATTATATTTTAAATAAACAATAATTGGCCAGTAGCCAGGCAAGAAGTATAGGCAGGACAACAAGACAGGAAATAGAGGCAAGTCAGTGAGAACAGGAGAATTCTGGGAAGAAGGAAGCACATTCCTCTGCAGTCCTGTCCCAGCCACAGAAGAAGCAAGATGTTACTGCCCTGCCAAATAAGGTACCAAGCCATGTGGCTAACATAGATAAGAATAATGGGCTAATGTAAGTTGTAAGAGTTAATAAGAAGTCTGATATACTGGGCTTGATCTTAAATATTATATTTTGTTAGGTGAGGAAAAAAAGCTCTTGGAATGAACTTCCTGTTACTCTGCAAGTGGAAATATTGTAGCTTAGACATTCATGTCACTCTGCTAGGACCTTTAAATCTCATTACTACCTACCCCCAAGAGCTTAGCAGTCCATCCACAGCATAGTTATAACAGTAATCATTTGTGTGTATATTTGTAGAAGGCTCTGAAATCAGTTCTTACTGGGTAATGGGAAATATATTGTATTTATTAAAAGTGATAAAAAGGAAAGGATGTGGGGTAGTAGGAGAGGAAGCGGAAGGGGGAGGGGGAACTGTGGTTGCTATGTAAAATGAATTAAAAAGCAATGCTTAAAAAGTGATAAATTGATGATAGAGGAAATAATGGGAAAGTAAGAAATTACATTAAGATCTGTAAAAGATATCAGCTCTCAGTACTGGACTGAAGCTCTAAAATTAATGCATTTTGAATGCACTAGAAAAGCATGAGTGATACACTGTGAAGATCTAAAAGATCTAAAAGTAAAAAAAATTATATGCACATATTTTATAACATCCAGTTCTAAATGTGATATCTTCATTGAATGTCCTCCCCTCTTCAGAATCAGGGAGTAATCTAGAAGGAGATAGTAAGTTTTCAAGAGTCAAAGGGATTACTCCAAGACAAAAAAAAAACATCCTCTACATATCACAGAACTGATACACATATGAACTAAAAGACTATGATAATATGCACAGAGCCTGCACAGAGTCAAGTGAGAATCCCAGCTCTAAAAATTTTCACTAATGGAATCTCATTCAGCATATTAACTACATGTAAGGACAGCTAATATGCCTAGCAGTAAAATATCAACACAAAATTAACACAATGGTATTTTTGAAGACATTTTTCTCATATTTTTGTCTCACTGTTCTTTTGCTTTTCCAATATTATGGTTTCTGATCTTGTATGTGTATGCATTTTCTTATTGTGTTGTTTTTAATCTTTTCCTTTGGTGTTTTTTGATTGTTTGCCTGCTTATTTGTTTTGTAAAATAAGACAGAAAAAAAGAATGAAAGTAAAAAGAAAGAAGGAAATAAAGAAAGGTTGTACAGTTGGATGAGTGTGGAGAAGGAAAACATCTGGGAATAATAAGGGAAGTGGATGCCATGATTAGAATAAATTTTATGAAAAATTTATATATATTTATGTATATGTATATATATAGTATTAGAGATTGGTTAAATATATTGTATAAAACTGAAAAATATCACAGTGAAGAATGAAAAATTGGCAAGTTGAAGGAATGAAATGAGCAAGGCTATGTGCAGTCTCATGGTGTGTCCAAAGGCAAAAATGTCAAACAATTCCAAAACAGATTGGAGGCAAGGAAGTATGTGCAATTATCCATTCAGGTATTGAAGATAAAACAAAATTTTGTACAAAGTACATTACTTTGAAAACATAGACATCTTTACCAAAGTGCTTCTATTTTCTTTAACTATTTAGATGGTTTCAAAATATTTCATGTAACTTGCCTAAATTTTCTGTTGCACAAGAGTAGCATCATTTCCTATCATAAAATCATTATCATAACCTGAAGAAAATAGTAGCTTCTGCAATCTAATGACAATGGTGACTGTGTTGCAAATAGCAACAATAAGAGCATTATAATTTGTTTCAAATTTAGAACTTCCTTTTAAAGCTCATTCAAAGGGCATTCTAGTAGTCAGCATTGATTTTGAATTCTGTCAACCATACCTAAAATGGGAAAATGAAAGCAAAGACCTAGAACCATATTCCAAGGGCAGATTAAGGAAACTTGGACCAGACACATGAAATATTTAATGAAGACCTGATAAAATTCATGACTAAAATGTGACAAAACTTTCAAAAAATTGCAAACATAATTTAAGTACACAGCTAATACTAGAAGAGACATTTTAAACTTTATTATATTGTGTCAACCTTTTCTTTAAATTCTAATTTAGTGGCAGGTTTAACATATAAATATAACACTATAAAGATGTTCAAAATAAAATTTAGTCTGCTTAATACAGGTTAAAATGGAGATAAAGCATCTTGCTAATATATATATTTAAACACAACCATTTGAAATGCATTTTCATCAGAACTAATTCATATACCTGCAATCACACCTTATTTTAAGCCCACAAGTACTGGCAATTTTTGCCTTTATTATGAGGAAAAACAATCAGATTGGAGAGCCTTGTCATTCTGCAGGTAATGGGTTTAATATGACATTTGGAAAATGCTTTGCTGAGAATAGAATAGCAATGTTGATTTCACATTTTAAAAGATGCTGCCAAATGCATACAGTAAGGACAGTTTCATGCAGGCATCTATTTTTCTATCCATTCCAAAATTGAATGTGAGTTAAATTCTGAATTACAGTAATTGTGAACTGTTTTCATTCTCCTTTAAGTTTGATTGTGAAAGCAGAATCATATCAATAGAATGTGATTTTTAATACTGTTATTATTGATCTTCATTTCAAGACATTTGCTATACATTTATGGCAAATTCTAGCAATTATGATTAAATTAGAAATATTAAAATGAATACAGTCACTAAGGACGTTGATTGTGAAGAAACATTGCCTATCAGTATAAGGTTATAAAACAACTATACTGAGTTTTTGAGCTGAACTGTGTTGTGTATGGACACTCACTTCCAGAGATATCAGTGGAAACAGGAAGAGACTGTTCTAACACCATTTATTTCTGGTTGATATTATTCATTTGCATTTAAGGAAGTAAAGTGTTATTTTGTGAAACAAAATTCCATGAAGTAATGTTGCAGTAAAAGTTGTAGCATCAAAAAGTAAACAAACTTAAAAAAAAGTAAAAATTTTTTTTCATGTCTTGTCTCATAGCAGAGAAAGTATACAGAATCATCAGCTTTACACTTCTGAAAATATAGTGCAAGTAGTTGAAAATAAGGGCTAGGGAGTTAAGGTGGGGCTTCAAGATAAGCAACAACCAGCCTTTTGAGGTGACACTTTCTTTGAGAGATAATAATCAAGAGTTGGATAAAAACAGCCCTGGTTTGAAAAAATGGCAAGAACTTTTGAAAAACATTAAGTCTTAAGGACATTGAGAAAATTATTCATAATCATAAACAATTGTTGATTTGATGTTCAGTGTAACTCCAAAGTTTATATGACAAAAAGAATGCTGCCCAGTTGATCATATCACAGAGAACAGAAGAAGTTGGGTCACGGGCCACAACATTAACTTGATAAACTGATATTCTGAAATTTGTTAGACCTTCCCCATCTCTTTCTAGTGCTCTCTCTCTCTCTCTCTTTCTCTCTCTCTCACACACACACATACAAATACACATACAAACACACACACAGTTGCTATTTCTTTCTCTCTTCCTCATTTGCTTACTCACTTGCTCTCTTTGCTTGCACTCTTGCTTTCTCTCCACTGTGTTTGTCTGAATTAACACTGGCACACAAATCACACATCCATGTGGAAACACAAGCACCCAGGAGTTAAAGTTACATTTCTTCCCCCAAAAGCACATTACATGAGGTTATTTTTTTATAGCCATGTTAAGCTGACTAGCAAAGAAAATTGCAGGTTTAAATCTCCTTGGAATAAGAGTTAGGGAAGAGGAAAGTTAGGATAATATACTAAAGACATCATATAATATTTTGACAAAAGATTAATGAATGACACTATTGTAAACATATGGTCATAGTGATGATTGACATGTGAATAATGCAGGCCAGGTTCATGAGACATCAGTTGAGAAGAAAGTCAATCAATCTAAGGGGAATTGGACTAAAAATCCTCTTTTTTGTTTATTTATTTGATTATTTATTGTGTGTGTGTGTGTGTGTGTTTGTGTCTGTGAATGCACATGCAATGGTGCCATGTGGAAGTGACAGCAAAACTCGTAGTAGTCAGTTCTATTCTCCCACCATATGTGTCCCTTGAATTAAACTCTGATTATCAGGTTAAACAACTTCCTTTACCATCTGAGCCATCTTTCCTAAACCTAACTATATTTTGTTCACAATCTAAGACAGTAGCAAACTGTGTTTAACTGTGACAGACTTGTTAATTGAGCAGAGAAAATTTAAAGGCAATGCAGCATTCAAAGAGTGGCATGGATATTAATGGATAGCTGGATTCAATTGGGAACAGAAAACCTAAGCAGATTGATTTTGAAAGCTTGCATTTTAACCAGATGATAATAAGGCTTAATGTTGGGTCTAAGGAAACCGCAATTTCTATGGAGACTGGAACCATTGAAAAGAAACTAATTAATTTGTATTGCCATAGTCAACTTGAGGATGTTTTAGGTATGGATAGAACAACAACACACAAAGAAAGCTGAAAAGTGTTCCATTGTATGTTTTATGAACATATTTGGGTGCCTTTTTCCCTTTATAGGCATGGCCACCTAAGAAATTGTTTATTGAAATAATTTATTTCCCTGTCCTTGATTTGAGGCACTCTGACACTTTGAGGTTGAGGGTGAAGCTATAGCTGGTGGGGTATCTCGTTTGGAAAGTGAACTTTTATGTGTTTTTCAATACTGGTTTTGTAGGAAGGCCAAATGCAAAAGTTGTGTAGTAATGGAGTGAGTCCTTCTCTAGCACTCCAGAGGAGATCTTTGGCAGTCAAGAAGTTTTGGCAACACTGGCAAATTTGACAAAGTGATGTTTGGAGTTATGAAAATAAGTAATTGTAATCATAGAGACTCCAAGTATTCACATGTGTGTCTACCAGAGTAAGTTAAAGGCAGACAGCATAGCCATCCATTGAGTGTCAATAGAGAATGCCGGCAGAAAGGTCAGAACACAAGGGGCAACTTACACCCTGTGATCCAAATTCTACTGTCAAGTATCACAGAATACAGACATTATACCACACTATTTGCTTTTTACCATGCTGGGTTGTTCTTTGTTTCAATTGTCCTTGTTATTTACTTTTCTGAACAACAACAAAAAAGTGTTCTGTATTTGTCGTTTTACTTAATTGTGAGAGAGAAAAAGAGAGAGAGATGATAGATAGATAGATAGATAGATACACAGACTGATAGATAGACAGACAAATAGATAGATATATAGATAGAGATAAATAGAGAGAGAGAGAGAGAGAGAGAGAGAGAGAGAGAGAGAGACAGAGAGATTAATCCTCTTTCTAGTTCTTGAATCCTTTCCCAGGCATTTAAGGCTGCTGTATCATATAGGCACAAGATGTATTTATTATAAGAGTTTGACTGTATGGATCAGTATATTTGATCTTGGGAAGCCTCAAATCCTTTGTCCCTTTTTTGCTGTTGTAGGACTTTAGCCTCCTTTCTTTAATTGCACTTCCACTGTAACTGTGGTCCATCTTAAAGGATTGCTAAAACAAATCTAAGCCAGTCATGTGGAGTATCCTTATTGCTTGAAGCCCATGTCTTAACAATTTCCCTAACAAATGGTGAACACGTCATAAGAAACTACTGCTTGCTTAATTTCTTTTAGATCTTTCATACCTATAGGTTTATATTTATATATATATATTTGGTTTTTTGAGACAGGGTTTCTCTGTGGCTTTGGAGCCTGTACTGGAACTAGCTCTGTAGACCAGGCTGGTCTTGAACTCACAGAAATCCTTGTGCCTCTGCCTCCTGAGTGCTGGGATTAAAGGCATGTGCTACCACCGCCCAGCTTATTTATATTTTTTGCATGTGCTTAGGTATTGAGTATTTGCTGCCTAGTCAGAGGTAATAATGGGATAAGTAGCTAAAGCTCTTGATAAGTCTTTTCTGACTCTGAGAGGTACTGTTGATGCTAAATCCTTTGCTTGCATCTCCTCTCTTTGCTTATAAGCTTATAAGTTTTGATACTTCCCCCAATCTATTCAAATCTTTTTACCACTATCTTTTGTAAAGCCTGAATCTCTTGACATGTGAATATTTCTAATTATTTCATCAAATCAAATAATTTCTGGTCCTCATTATACACTTGCAATTCCAAGGTATAAATTTGTTCATTAATGATAATTTCTCATTCTTGGATATTATTTGGATGGCATGCAGATTGTCTTCCTGAAGAGATACTCTGTCTTCTAACTTACAACTTTTTAGCAGATTTTGATTGTCAATATCAACAGTATGAATCCTTTCAGATAATCTCTCAGTACCCTTTTGTAAGGTTTTATAACCCTTTGACATGGATTGAATTTTGTCTGTTAAATTTAGATTATTCTGTCTATAATGGTATTAATTTTTTCATCTAATCATTATCAGTCTGTAAAAACTGTATCATATCTAAAAGTGTCTCATTTTTGATTATGTTATCAAACCGTTTCTTTAGTTTATCATATGAAAAACAAGGCTAAGTCCCATGATCACAAAAATGGATGTACTAGGAATGCCATATAATTCATGCAGATTTCCTTCCACAGTAGAATCAAAAAGATTACTAAATTTTTGGATGGTGATATTGTCTGCAATTATACAATTTTCAAATTTATTTACTTATTTATTAATCAAATGGAAGTACCACCATTATAAATTTTCAAAAAATTATGGTAGGTATAATAATCCTTATTATCCAGCAGGTGTTGCTGTTATAGGCATGGGGCAGGGTGACATGACCAATGGTGGTACAAAGTGAACAGTCCTGCTGCAGTTCCATGGTGGTGGTGGCTTAAATACTAACAAAAATACTAAAAAATAAGAGCAATTAAATCAGTTCTGTATACGGAGACGGTATTAGTTGTTTGAATATCAAGGAACCCAGAGTTTGTGAACCATGACTGCAACGCTGGAAAGCCTGCACTCACAGATAATAAGCAGAGTAATAGTAGGCAGGAACAAGCTGTGGGAGGGCTGGGGAGAAATTGCCAAGTCAGGAGTAGGAGAAGGTTGCAGACTTTCTGAGCTGGTCCTGATAATGGCATGGCCTTGTGCTCCAGTCCATGTTGGATGCCAATCTGTTGCAATTTATAATAAAATAGTCCCACACTAACCCGGAATGAAGTATAATAATTAAATATATAATATATATTTATAAATATATTTTAAATTTATTATAAATATTTAGTATAATTATATTATAAATTTAGTATAAATATATTAAATAGAAAGTGAACTCACAGAAAGAGTAGTGATCCACAGTCCTCTGAATATGTTGGGTATTGGAACAGAATTCCACAGCCAAGAGGCCCACATATGCTTTAGGTATGTATTTATAGTACATGAAGCCATGGCCAAAGTAGGCTGATATCTTAGTGTCTATTGGCTGAAGGACATCCCACAGCACAGATTAGATTAATTAAATTGCTTTCTATCCTCTATTAATACTTAAAACACTTCATCTCACAGGGAAAATAAACCCCAAGCATTTAGAAAATAACACTAAACAATCCCTTTCTACACATCTGCCAAAAATATTCCATATAGTTTGTGTGGTATTATTCTCTCAATAACTGGTATTACCTCTTCTAAATCACTTTTTCATAAATACTCTTCCATCCTTCCTTTTGCAAGATATGAGTATTGCTTAAATGCTTCTTTTATTTGACACATTCTAAAATTTTCCTGACTCCATTTTGTATCTCTTAATGTATACATATTTATTGATTCACATACATATATGCACATATATGCAAAATCAGGGTGGGACTAGTGTATACATCAGTGACAGATAACTTTTCTTCCATGAACAGAGCTGCTGTATTACCCAAAACTGTAACAAAAACAAAATAATCATTAAATGGTTAAATTATTTTTCCTCCTCATATCATTTCTCTATTTCTTTTCCACCTGCATTGCACTGAACACTATATATTCCATGGTTTTAATTCTACAATCCACTTTTCTCTTATTCAATATCTAATAAGGTTATGAAATATAAAAAAACAATAATTTTTGCAGTCATTTTATATTCTGCCACTTTACTTAAAATGTTAATTGTTTCTAGAGATTTTTCTGATGATATTTTTAGTTCACTTATTTATAGCACATCATCTGCCAATAGGGATAATTTTACTTATTTCTCATTTGTTTATCTTTATTTACTTTCTCTTGCATTATTACTCTAGCTATTGCTTCAAGCACTTTATGGAAAAGTAATGAGTTAGCTTTGCCCAATACCTGGTTTTGTGCAGATGGCTTTGATGTTTTCTTAATTTAGTTTGGCATGGATGGTAGGTTTGCTATATATAACTTTTACTAGGTAGAAGCATGTTCCTCTTGTCCTACTTTTTCAATGAGTAATATGAATAACTATATCTAGGGAGGAGAACAGTATGATGACAGAAGACAGTAGTATGATAAAGGGGTGGAGGTGGTGCAAGGAAATAGGGAAGATGGAGAGCAATATTGAGGGAAAAGAAGTGGGGAGAAATAAAGAACACTAACAATAACTGAAAAAGCCATAAAATATTTTATGGTAACTTAAATTTTTAAGTGTGTGTGTGTCTGCATCTCTCTCTCTCTCTCTCTCTCTCTCTCTCTCTCTCTCTCTCTCTGTGTGTGTGTGTGTGGGGGGGGGGGTATGTGATATGTAAAAATGTTAAAGAAATTAGATCAGTTGGAGAAATAATGAGCATCAAAGAGTCATAAACTATGTAACAACAACAATAACAACAAAAAAACAGTTCTAGGCATAAGGAGTCTTCCAGAGTTATTTGTCAGGGTTAAGATACTTCCTCAATTGTATATGCTGGTATTGTTGACCTTACCTGCCTTCTAGACCTTGAGGACAGAATCTTATTTCTGAAGATACTATATACTTCTCATATAGGCCTTGCAGAAATGGAGCTAAAACTAACCTGGAAGCCTCCTCCAAATGACTAGAACTCACATTATACAATGGTGTTCCTCAAACTATCAAAGGAGAAAAGTAAGTAATAGTCATAACTAGTTATGAAGTCTACAAACTGTAACAAAGACTACTATAGCAAAATATAGTCAATGATGTAATGGTAGTATTTATACCTTGGAAATAATAAAGAGTCATCTAACTGGACACAAAAGACCCTCTCAGTAAAAACTCATTCTAGTACTGGAAAAATAATCAAATATCCATGATTAATGAGTTCAGGGATCAGAGAAAATCATACTTCTAACAGTACTAAACTAGCATAAACCCTAATTGTATTCCAAAAACCTCTCCCTTATATTCACAAATAAGTTTGGTTCTCATTTCTCAAGACCTTGAGATTAAAAGCATACATTAAGAAACATATTTTTGATATTTTAAAAAAGATACTCTAACAATAAAAATATTTTAATTTATAGGAATTCACAGCCATATGTTATTTAGTAGGAAAAGATCAATAAACTCTATTTTATCTGAAAAAGATTATTTAATAAGCATATTATTCATGGTAAATAAGATTCGCTGCTTTATTAAGGATTATTCAAGTCTCTGTTGTTCAGAATAATATAATATGTCACTATAAACAAACAGAAAACCTAAATAATAAATTATAAAATAGCAAACATTTTCCCTGTGATTCACGATTGTACACATGTTAAAACTTTTAGTGCTTATGGTAAAACCATTGCAGTTTTTTTTAATATTTTATATTTAAAAATTTACTTTTTCATTTTACAGAACATCCCAAGTTCCCCCTCCATCCCCTTCTTTTTCCCTCCCACATCCCCCCATCCTATCTCCCTCAGAGGGTTAAGCTCTTCCTTGTGGAGTCAACAAGGTCTGGCATACCAGCTTGAGACAGGACCAAGCCCCTATCCCCTGCATCAAGGCTGAGCAAGCTATCCCATCACAGGGAATAGGCTCTAAAAGAGCCAGTTCATTCACCTGGAATACGTGCCACTGCCAGAGGTGTCCCAACAGATCAAACCACATAATTGTCACCCACTTCCAGAGGGTCTAGTTTGTTCCCATGCAGGGTTTTCAGCTGTCAACCCATTGTCTGTGAGCTCCCACTAGCTCAGTCAGCTGTCTCTATGCTTTTTCCCACGATGCTCTTGAGTCCCCTTATTCATATGATCCCTCCTCCCTCTCTTCAACTGAAGTCCAGGAGCTCAGCCCAGTGCTTGACTGTGGGTCACTGTATCTGCTTCTGTAAATTTCTGGCTGTAGGTTCTATGATGACAATTAGGGTACTAACTAATTTGACTAAAGGGGAAGGACCTTTCAGATGCCCTCTCCACTACTGCTAGGAGTCTTAGCTGGGGCCATCATTGTGGATTCCTGAACCACATGCCATGTTTTCTTAGATGTTGTTGCTCCTAGTCTGATCACCATATTCAGGATTATTATTATTATTTTTTTACCTATAGCTGTTTTTCCATTTGGATTATTCAATTCATTTCTTTCTAACTTACACTTTCTCAAAACTTTAGAACTTTCTTATCTGATCTCCTTCTAATTTTTAAAATGTAATGTTTTTTGTTTCCCATTGTATATATTCTCACAAGAGAAGATTTTAATAGTGGGAGTCTTGTGAGGATGGAAGATTAATTTTTGTTAGGTTCCTTGCTGTTTTCCAGAATCTAAAATAAAGACATTAAATGTTATTAATGTGAATATATTCCTTTGTTACAGTTAGTGGGGATCAGTGTAGTTCAAGGCAAACACATTATAGCTTGGATCTTGAAAGTGCCTTCATAAGGCATTGTGACATTTCAGTCCATCTTTCTGTTTTTGTTTCCTGGTAGAGGTTAAGCAACTTTACTCTGCTACATCCTTTTTTCATTATGTGCTGCTCTGTGACAAACAAAAGGAATAAAAACCAATCACATGGACTAAAACACCAAGGCTTGCCATCAAATGCTCTTTCTTTATGTAGGTTGAGTACATTAGCTATCTGTTACAGTGACATGAATCTAAGGGAACTTATCTCCTAAAAGGCATCCTTTTTCAAAATAACAACTGAAATTTGTGTTCAATGTTAGACCAATGATATCAATCTAGATCATTTACTAAAAAAAATTGGTAAGTAAATTTGAACACAAGTAAATCTGTGTACTATTGTGTTTACCATGTAGGACTAAAATGGCATCCAGGGTCAGTGGCAATGAATCCTGACTCTGGGAAGTAGGAACTTATGGACACATAAAACAAGATAAAAATATGAGAATGATTAAAAATATACATACCATCATATTTTACTTTGAAATGAACTGTTTTGCTTCCTCTGCTTGCTTGTTAATTTTTATTAGTAGTTGTTAGTTAGGTATACTTACTGTCTGTAGCCAATAAATAAATATGAAAACTACCCCAAAGTCTGTTTAATACACATCACTTTTCTTCAGTGTGTTAATCAGTAATGTGACACATTAACATTGATGTGTCTATTAGTAACGTGAAATATTAAAATTATGAAAACTGTATGATTGTTATGTAATACTATTGATACCCATTATATAAGTTAAAGCAATAGCAATACAAATGGGAAGGTCATATGCTCATTAAGTAAAAATTAACGTTCTGTTTTTAATTGCAGTTATTAAACTTTGTACAAGCCTGTAGTAATCTTTAAAGTTTCCAGGAAGAAGAATGAGGCCCACAACAAGGACTCCACCTGGTTGATATGACATCATGATGCTGATAGAACTACTTACTATAAGACTGATTTTAGGTACCAACTGCTCACGATGGTTCTAACTTCATTAGCTGAAATAGTGCACCTTTTAACAACATTCTGGCCAGAACTCCAAATAAGAACTTCAGTCTGAATACAGGGCAAGGCCAGTTCAGGCACCCTCTCTATTGTTTAGGATTTTAGCTGGGGTTATCCTTGTGTATTCCTGGGATTTTTTTCTAGAGCCAAGTTTATTGCTAACCCCAATTGGCTCCCTCAATCAATCTTAAATATCACCATAGAATCTTCATCCAACAACAGATGGAAACTGAGGCAGAGAACCACATCACAGCACTGGACTGAGCCCCCAAGGTCCAGTGGAAGAGCAGAAGGAGGGTGAGTATGAGACAGGAAGTCAAGACCATGAGGAGTTAACACACTGAGACAGTGTACCTGAGCTAATGGTAGCTCACCAACTCCAACTGGACTGGGAATGAATGAGCATGGGATCAAACTAGTCCCTCTGAATGTGGTTGAAAGTTGGGACAGACTGAGGGGCCAATGACAATGGCACTGGAATTTGTCTCTAATGCATGTACTGGCTTTTTGTTATCCTATTCTCTTTGGATGTATACCTTGCTCAACCTGGATGTAGTGGGGAGGGTCTTGAACTTTCCACAGGGTAGGGTGCCTTGCCCTCTCTTAAGATGGGAGAGGAGTGGGGGGAAGGGTGTGTGGAGGAAATGGAAGGAAGTGGGAGGAGGAGTGGAAGTGGGAATTTAGATTTTTTTAAAGTAATACAATAAATTTAGAAAAGAACTTCAGAAAAACCCTATCAACTACTCTGAGACCATTTGCAATTATATAAGACAATATTCTTGAAACTTAACTATCATTTTACTTTTACAGGATCCCATAGAAAGAACATAACCCCCATGACAACTGGAAACAATTCTAGAAGATGACGTCCCCTCTCCAACACTGCTTGTCCTCTGGGCTAGGGACATCATTTAGGAGCTACTTATCACTTGTATAAGGTTGATGGTTGGGGTGGAAATTAAGTAGGATTAAAGATCTCCTTGAAAAAGAAGAGGAAAAATTGAAAGGGATAGTAGGCAGATTAATGTGAACTTAATCACAATAATAGTAATAATAGTGAGTAATAGAGTAAATACTTGTGAGCTATTATTTATGGACAATTTATATTGTTATAGATTCTTGTTTATTGATACAAATTCAAATTATATATTTTATATTGAATATGCTCCTATTTCTGTTTATAATATTAGTACATGTAAGCAAAATATTTTTTCAGATTGTATGCATGCATATTTCTACCTCTGTTTAAGACGTTTTACATATTGATACAATTTTAGGATATATTTATCATATTGCATTACATATTTCTCAATCTAATCAAGATACTTATACATGGCTTACATTTTGAGGTCATTGTCCTCATTTACTGACCAATTGTTTAATATTTAATATTCTGATATGAAGTCCTAGTCTTTACATTTGTCATACTTACAGTCAGACTAATTAGGTTATTTAGATACATAAAGATTATCTTCTGCATCGATAGGTAATTTTTAACCCCTTCAAAGATCTGTAGAACATGGCATTTAAATAACTTAGGGTTCTGTTGACATGACACAGGATTGCTCTTGGAGGCACCTATATATTCCAAAAAGAATGTTGAGTACCAAAGACACTCCACTTGGAGCTTGTTTTCTTCTTGGCACAACTGGTCTTTGGGCAAGGAACTATCGATACTTTGATCACTTACAAAATGCATGAATTCCAGATAGGACAAGCAGGATACCAGAAAAAAAGACTGCCATGACAGATTCTGAAAATTTTCCTGCCTCTGAAAATGATCTGTCAGTTACTCTAGACCTTAGCCAAAGTTGGTTGCTTCATCATGGAAAATAAGACTTTGGGTGATTGCCCAGGTAGCCTACTCAAGTAATATTATCTCTCTTCTCAGGCCTTCTATGGGGTTAAAGAATAGTCATAGTTTTCTTCCTCTTATGATCTAGCCAAGCCATTTATAATACAAGACTTAGACTCTTTAGGATAGAATGAGTATTAAAACATTTAGTGTATGCTCCTTGTTTAGTATTGTTTCTACTGGTTGTATTCTAATTCTTATACTTCATATCTGTTCTTAGTGTATATAGTTTTGTATTGGACTTAGAACTCTCTTATTTAGGCAAAAGGGGGTGGTGTTGGGGAACCTCCTTCAGCCAATGGCCTTTAAGAGTCAGGACCAGGTTGGGGTGGGACTTAGGGTAACAAAAATCCATGGTCTGAGCTCAGGCTTTTCTTCTCTCGCTCCACATCTTGATGTTGGACCCTCATTCTTGTTCTGTGAGTTTTTCCTTTTGATAAAAAACCTTAAACTACTCTATTTGGAATTAGCTTGGGATTATTTTCCTTGTGTTCAGCATCAATGGTATGTACTCACTCATAAGTAGATACTAGCTGTAAAGTGAAGGATACTGAGCCTATAGTCCACAACCCTAGAGAAGCTAATTAACAAGGTGAAACCTAAGGAACACATTTATAGATCCCCCAGGAAGGGGAAATATACAAGATCTCCTGACATAATTGGGAGCATGGGGGTTAAGGGGAGAAGGGAGGGCAGAAGGGGAGGAGGGAAAAAAGGGGGAAGTGGGAGGAGAACTTGAGAGAATGGGATAGTTGAGATAAAGGAAGGACAGAGAGGAAGAGCAAGAAAAGAGATATTTTGATTGAGGGAGCCATTTTGGGGCTAGTAAGAAACCTAGCCCTAGAGGAATTCCCAGGAATCCACAGGATAACTCCATAGAAGTCCCTAAGATATAGGAGAGGGGGTACCCAAAGTGGCCTTGCCCTGTAGTCAGATTGATGAATATCTTAATTTCCACCATAGAACCCTTCATCTAGCAACTGATGGAAACAGAGGCAGAGACTCACAGTGGAACATTGGGTTGAGCTCTCAAAGTCCAGTTGAAGAGTGGGAGGAGTGAGAATATGGGCAAAGAGGTCAAGACTATGATGGGGACACCCACTGAAGCAGTTTACCTGAGCTAATGGGAGCTCACCAACTCCAGCCAGACAGGGAAGGAACTAGCAGAGAACCAAAGTAGAGTCTCTACATGTGGGTGACAGTTGTATGACTGGGGCAGACTGCAGGGCCACTGGCAGTGGTGACAAGATTTATCTGTATTGCTTGTAGTGGCCTTTTAAAACCTATTCTATTTGGATGGATACTTTGCTCAGCCTAGACATAGGAAGGAGGGCCTTGTACCTTCCTCAAAGCAGTGTGCCTTACCCTCTCTGAGGAGTGGATGGGAGATAGGCTGTGTAGGAAGGTGGAGGGACTGAGAGAAGGGGAGGGAGTGAGAACTGGGATTAGTATGTAAAATGAAAAGGACAGTTTGCTTTCTTTTTTAAAATAATAAAATGAAAAAATGAAAAATAATGCATATATTTTATTTTTGGATTACATTTAGACTAACATTCTGACATGCTGATAAACATTTGAAAAGTCATCTCAGCTTCAATGAGTCCTCATAGGGGGTAGACAATGTTACTTAGTTACTGATGAATACTGATGGATTGGAATGGTGGCTTGTTGTAGGGTTGGGAATTTCTTAAGAAATATAAGAACAAATTTTGGGGAAATAACTGACTTACTAAAATGTTTCTGAAATATTGTGGTATTTGATGGCATTTTAATTTTGCATACAATATGTCTACTTGCAAAGATATCAGCTAATATTCAGTCATTGTTTCAATAATTAAATTAATATAGCAATCTAAACCTTTGGTTGTCATTTTTCACTGTTGACAGAATCATCCACATGGAGAGATGCCATATCAAGAAATAATTTTATGTACAAGAAAAAACTCTTCATCCTTTTCAGTTTCATCACAAGACAAGAGAAATAATCTAGTCTTCTAGAGACACTTTAGTTGTGAAAATCCTAGGGGTTGTCACATCCCACTATGATACTGCTTAATCTACATAGAAAATAATGGTTTTTAATGTACATATCTTTATCAGTTATCTTTTTTTAAAAGATTCCTATTTTAAGCCATGTGATGGTGGTGCACCCCTTTAATCCCAGCATTTGGGAGGCAGAGGCAGGTGGATCTCTGTGAGTTTGAGGCTAGCCTGGTCTACAAGGGCTAGTTCCAGGACAGGCTCTAAAGCTACAGTGTTACCCTGTCTCAAAAACCAAAAAAAAAACTATTTCATTATTATTATTATTAATTTTCTTTTCATTCATTCTCTGTGTATTTTACATCATGCTTTCTGATCACACTTATTTTTGTGTCCCTTTGTACCTGTCCTCTGCTGTCGCAATGTATCCCTCAAATAGAAAAGAAAATAAGAGAAAAAAACGAAAAATAGAATAATAGGGGGAATCTTATCATGGAAGCTGTAGTTTGGCACAGTGAGTCATGCAGTAACCTTTTGGTCCATGTATCTTTACTTGCCAGTATTGGTTGCAAAGATTCAGTGGTCTGTTTAGAGGATTCTGTTTTCTGCTACACTAGTGATCCTGGGCCCTAATAGGTACTCTTATTGGTTATCATTTTTAATTAGATATATGTGTGTGTACCCATGTCTGGTTGTGTGTATGACTCCATGTGACTTTGCAGTCCAGAATAGGACATCCTTGCAGGGAGCCATAGGCACGCTTGCATCCTTGCAGTTTGGAGGTAAACAATTCCATATTTGGCAATGCTTCCGGACTGAGCGTCCAGGCACCTCCCGCATGCGCAATAACCTAGGTGTCCCTAACCAATCCCGAGGACTCTGGTGCCAGCGGGACTTAGCAGCCAATCAAGGTGTGAGTCGCATCACATCTCCCTATATAAGCAGCCGCCATCTTAGACCTCTCCCTCTCTCATCTCCCGCTCCTCAACCAAGTGCTCTCCAATAAAGCGTGATCCTAGAAGAATCCTGAGTCTGGCTGTTTTTCCGCTGGTCAGGGGTCAGCCAGACATCCTGACACCCTGGAGCTGGAGTTGGAGGAGGTTATGAACCACCTGAATTGGGTGCTTATTGATGAACTTGTTTTCTGTGCCAGAACAGTGGTACATGCTCTTAACTGCTCCTGGACATTGAACAATTATCTTAATTATATTTTTTCTTTTTATTGAAAATAGATATTTTTCTCACATGATATATCCTGATTATAATTTTGCATCCCTCTACTCCAAGTTCCTCTCCATCTCTCCACCCATCTGGACCCTTCATCTATTTGTATCTCATTAGAAAGCCAAGGAACATAAAGGAGTAATAATAATAAAATAAAATTGCATAAAACAAAAACAAACACAACAAAATAGAATAAAATAAACAAAGAAAAGAGCCCAAGAGAAAGCACTAGAAGCAGAAATATTTGCAGAGACCCACTCATTCCATGATTCCCATAAAAACACTAAGCTGGAAGCCAAAATGTATAAGCAAAGATTGCTAGGTGGAAAAAGGATAGAAAAATGTATAATAAAAAATGAAAGATAAGATTAAATAAACAAAAAATGTCTGGAGGAATATTATGAGGCAAGGAACCTCCACTGGTGGCAATAAGTTCATCTTCTGGTGGCCATCTCTGCTGGAAAAACACCTCATACTTAAGTGTCTAACAGTGTTTTGTTAAAGCCATTGCCAATTCTATGTTCTCAGTCCCTCTTCCATTTTGTTATTTTATTATTTATTTCCATAAAATTTACCAAAAAGCCTTTACTACTACTTTTTTTTTCCTTTTTCAGTTTTTTTTCTCTGTTTTGCTCCCTTTTAAGCTAAGTAGATTCAGGGCAGATGTTAGTCTGAGTTGGACTTTGTTGGGGGATTGTTTTGAATAATGTAACATTTTATTTGGTCTATTGAAAAACCAAATGTTTTCAATAAGAGTAACCAGGTGGCTTTCTCTTTAATCATCTATGATTCTTTTTATTATGCAAGCACTTTAAATTTCTTTTATTGGAATAGTTCTGTATCCATAACATGTTTGTTTGGTGCAAGCATGCACCTGCCTCTGATACATAGAGGTTTTTCCTCACTAAACTTAGCTATGTTTTACTTTCAGGTTTAAAGTAAGAGATGCACAATTCTTTCTTCCAATTGAGAATTTACAAGAAACTATAGAAATATTAGTTATCCCATTTTTAACACTAATTCTTCTAAGGGACTAGAAAGTTCTAAATGATAGGGGAGAATGGGGCATTGAATTCTGTACCTATGAACTCATATAATATACATAATTTTACTTTTTTGTTCTATATGGACTTGGTTTGTTATACTCCAAACATTTTAAATGTGCACACCCAGTAATTGTGATTAGACATCATTATATCTCATAAGATATATAGCATAAAGGGAAATGAAAGGACTATTAAAAATGTGTCCTAGAGACAAAGGTCATCACATGCTACTGCAGAAAAATATAGAGTTAATAACAATCCTTTGTTGTAGTATTGTTCCGAAGATATTTTTTACTTAAAATGTGGAATATTTCAATACAAAATAAAATGAAACTCACTAAAAATAAGCTTTTATTTTAATAAATAATGGTTACATCACTTACATTTCAAAATATTAAGAAGCTAAGCAGAATAATGACTATTATCTTTAACATGAAAATATGAAATTACAAATAACTGAGTTGAAAAATATATTATGTAGAACAAAGACTAGATTATGATCACAGAGACAACGCTTGTCGATTTGAAAAAGTAGATACAAAAGTTATTTAAATGAAATAAATAAGTAGAAAACAGTTTCACAATTGAACATATTATCACTGTACAGAATAACAGTATAAATCAGCCTCATAAAATTAAAACAGAATGAGGAGGAAAATAGCATGAGTAAAAACATTTTAACAAGTACAGCTGAAGGAATATGCCAGGTACAGAGTTTCTAATGCTGTGATAAAATGGCATGACAAAATACAGTTTGAGGAGGAAAAGATGCATTTCATTACATAAGTCTTAGGACAAATTCTGTAACTGAAGGAAATTAGCACAGAAGCACAAGGCAGGAACTGAAGCTAAAGTCATGGAAGCATTTTTCTGTGAACTCTTCACTTGGCTTTCTAATACACTCCAGGTTCACCTGCCTAAGTACACTCACTGAATTAGGTGCTACTACTTCAATCAGCAATCAACAAACTGTCCTACAGACAGTCTTCCCTTAAGACAATAATGGAGATGTTCATCAGTTGAGACTCCCTCTTCCTGCACGTCTCACTTTCTGTTAAGTTGACAAAAATATACCTGGATACGGGGAAAGGTGACATATCCCTTGTTTTTTCTATTTAATTTTTAAAACGAAAACAAACTATCTTTTTCCTTAAACATACCAATCTAAATTCCTACTCCCTCCTCTTCTCCCATCCCCTCAACATTCCCGCCCTCCTCACCCCCATCCAATCCTCAGAGAGGGTAAGGCACATTGCTTTGTGGAAGTACAAAGGCCCTCCATACTATATAAAGGCTGAGCAAGATATCCATCCAAAAAGAATAGGTTCCCAAAAGGCCAGTGTATACAGTAGGGATAAATCCTGGTGCCACTGCCAGTGGCCCCTAGGTCTGCCCCAGCCATGCAACTGTCAACCACATTCAGAGGGACTAGTTTGGTCCTATGCTTGTTCATTCACAGTCTGGCTGGAGTTGGTGATCTCCCATTAGCTTAGGCAAACTATTTCAGTGGGTGAACCTCTTTGCTCATATTCTTATTCCTCCCTCTCTTAAACTGGACTTCGAGAGTTTAGTCCAGGGCTCCTATGTGGGTCTCTGCCTCTGTAGCCATCAGGGAAATGCAAATCAAAACAACTCTGAGATACTATCTTACACTTGTCAGAATGGCTAAGATCAAAAACACCAATTATAGTTTATGCTGGAGAGGATGTGGAGTAAGGGGAACTCTTATCCATTCCTGATGGGAATGCAAACTTGTACAAACACTTTGGAAATCAGTATCAGGGTTTCTCAGAAAATTGGGAATCAATCTACCTCAGGATCCAGCAATACCACGCTTGGGCATATACCCAAATGATGAGATGCTCAATCATACTACACATTTGTTCATAGCAGCATTATTTGTAAGAGCCAGAACCTAGAAACAACCTAGATGCCCCTCAACCAAAGAATGGATAAACAAAATGTGGCACATTTACATTTTAGAGTACTACTCAGCAGTAAAAAAGCAATGATATCTTGAATTTTGCATGAAAATGGATGGAATTAGAAAACACGATCCTGAGTGAGGTAAACCAGACCCAAAAACATAAATATGGTATGCACTCACTCATAAGTGGATACTAGCTATAAACAAAGGATATTGAGCCTATAGTTCATGTTGCTGGAAAAGCTAAGTAATAAGGTGAACGCAGAGAAAAACATATATAGATCCACCTGGAAATTGGAAGCAGACAAGATCACCTGGCAAAATTGGGATCATGGGGGTGGGGGAAGAAGGGAGCATGGAAGGAGAAGAGGAGGGGAGAAGGAGAGGGCTGAGAACTTGAAGGAATGGGATTTTCGAGATGGAGGAAGGACAGAGATGAGAGCAATATAAAGATATCTTGATTGAAGAAGTCATTATAGGGTTAGCAGAAACCTGGCTCTAGAGAAATTCCCAGGAATCCACAAGGATGACCCCAGCTAAGACCTAAGCAATAGAGGACAGGGGCTAAATCTTGACTTGTCCTGTAGTCAGACTGATGAATATGTTAAATATCACCATAGACAAACCCCTTTAATCCCAAGACTCTGAACTCAGCATCAGAAGACCTTACTAAGAAGGTAAATAAAGATTTATAGGAAATGTGAGCATTCATCAAGGTCTAATATTAGCCAATAGTAAAGAAAGATTCAAAAGAAGATAACACAGAAATACCAACATAACACTACAGAAAAGACCAGGAAATGATTCAGAAAGAGGAAGGAATGGCATGTTTGATTTATTGAAAGGGAAATAAACGTTTCCAATGTTAAGTTCTTTATGCAGGAAAAATGCAAATTTTATTTTCACTATTTTTATTTTTGTGTCTCTGTGTTTGCATGTGCACGGAGGGGCAAGTGCCCATAGAGGCTAACACCCAAATTCCCCAAATTGCTCCTGAATTTTTCTTGCTTCTAGGTTCTGTTCCTCACAATTTTCTGGGCTATTTCTAAAACCATCACCTGCTAGATTATTCACTTATCTAACTGATACCTCTTTTCAACTTAGCATCTCAAAAAATAATAATTGTGAGCTCTTAAATATGCAAGACTTATTTAGTATTATTTTGTATAATCTTTATTCCTACAGAAAATATCAAATATTTTTCCTCAAGTTAAAGTCCTGCCTTACTCAATTAATTGAGATATCATAATGATAAGGGGATTTTTTTTCAATATCCTATTTAGAGTACTCACCAAAACTTCATATTCTGTAATTATTTATTTATATCCTGGTTGTAGTATAATTCTTAGAGTATAACTTAATCTTCCTTTGATTGGAATGCCATAGAAAAGATGCCCCCAAACTGGGACTCAATTCCATTAAACTTGTCTTGTAACTGTATAGCTTTGAAGTTCCAAAAAAGTGTAGCACACACAATTGTTATTCCTATTAGACATTAATAATGCAGAAATAGAACAGAGAAAAGGACCCATGTTGATTGTTCATATAGCTTGACTATTTTCTTGGAATTTCAATATAAAATCCTGAACCTCTGAAAGATGTTTGTATTCATAACTCTTAGCTGTAATGTTGTTTTGATTTATCAGTTTGAAGGAAATTATTTTGACTACTTTTTCTGGCCCTGGTGAAGCCTTAGCACTTCCCACTCACATTCACTACATGTTGCCTCCCACCTTTCTCTCACTTAATCTCAGTGTGTCCTGAGACTTGTTTCATCTAATAAAATCAGAAAGAAGTAACCCAATGCCCATTTCAGTGGTCTGACTCAAGACCACTGAACATGTAAGCTGCCAATTTTCCAGGTTCCTAAACTTACATGTATAAAGTCCATCAGATCATGTATAGAGATGCAGGGGTAAAGCATGGTGAACAAAAGCATGGTAGGAATTGATGTTATTGCTCTCTCTCCATGTCTCAGTTTATGACCAATATTTTCTTTAGTTTTCAAGAATTTTTAGGTACTGAAATTAACAAACAATTCTGTTTTCATGCTAACTTATTTTTTTATTTTTTGAGATTATAATATAATTACTATGTTTTCCCTTCACCCGCCTTTGCTCCAAAATTCCCATATATCTCAAATTCATGTCCTCTTTCTCTAAATGGACTAAGACCCAACTATTCTAACAGTTTTATATGTGAAAGAGACATATTTGTATGTGAACTAATATTCCAAAGTTTGGGATGGTACTATGTAGCATAGTACAGTAGGTTGTTTAGAGATTTTAGGCCTGCCTGTCTGTCAAAACTCATACCCATATTTCAGGTTCCCACTTGACTTCAGCTTTCATTAATGAAGCATAGCAAAAAAAAGAAAAAAAAAACAGGTTGCTGTATCACAACTCATTGAACTTTTCTTCTATAGGGCAATATATAATAGAAATACAGGTTTATAATTACAGCCACTCAATGTGGTCATTTGAATAAGAATAGCCCCATATACTGATATCTTTGAATGCTTATGGTGTGGCCTTATTGGAGTAGATGTGGCCTTGTTCGAGGAAGTGTGTCACTTAGGGTAGACTTTGGGGTTTCTAATACCAAAGCCAGACCTTGCAGTTCTCTTGCTGCTACATACTGATTCAAGTGGAGAACCATCAGCTACCTCTCCAGCACAGTGTCTTCCTGCAAGCTGCCATGCTTCCTGCCATGATGACAATGGACTAAACCTCTGAACTGTAAGCCAGCCCCAATTCAATATTTTCCTTGACAATGATTTCTATGGTCACAGTAACTTTTCATAGCAATAGAAACCCTGACTAAGATAGTCTACAAAGTGGGTCTAAATTAACAGATCACTAAGTAAGCTTAAGAAGAAACAGCATCTCAGTGTTTATAATATGGTAACTGAGCAGCACACACAGAAAGGGTGCTATTAAAAACAGAGAAGCAACACCACCAGTCACTGTGTGTCTCTGTTCCTCACAGGTGATCAATAGAGCCAACTTGTTATGTCATCTTTTTTTGTTTGCTGATTTTACAATCAAGGATTACAGTTAATTTAAAATGTCCTCTGAAAATGGGCGATTATGTCATTAGTCAATTTGCCTTACATATTTACTAACTGATTAACTTTGTCAGCGGTACTTGTTGTTTATTTAATTCAGAGTTATAAAATGTTTATGACGATATATCCTACTCACTAGCAGTCCTAACACTTAGATGAATTTCCCTTTTGAATAATGGTGTATATTAGAAATAATTTTTCATTGGCCTATCCCCACTATATACATATATTTAATATCACAAAATATTCCCACATATTTTTGTCTTTCTTGGTATGATCAATAGAGGTTTTAGTAGATAACATCTTTAGGCACGTTCCTAAGTTCACATTCCTCCTTTAATTATTTATTCTGTCATTTTCTTTTTCTTTTCTTTCTTTTTTTTGTTTTTGTTTTGTTTTTTGTTCTTTGAGAAAGGGTTTCTCTAGCTTTGGGGCCTGTCCTGGAACTAGCTCTTGTAGAACAGGTTGTCCTCATATTCATAAAGATCCACCTGCCTCTGCCTCACGAGTGCTGGGTTTAAAGGCGTGCACCACCACCGCCCAGCCATTTTCTTATTTTTAAGAACTCGAACCTTCTAAAAGTTTATGTTTGGTGTTATAATCTACCCTAATTAACCATTATAAAACACTTGTTTTCAATCTGCTTGTATATTGATTGAGTAATTGATTGGTTTCCTTATAAAGGATGTTTATGTTCACATTCACTACCTAGTTCTTTTCAATTGTTCACAAAACACAATGAATAAACATGAATATGCGAGAGAGGTTTGTAGGGGGTGGTTAATAGGTAACGTGATAAGCTTTATAGAGGTGGGAGTGGATGTTTTTACTTTAAAATAGCTAGAAGACACATTTGAGTCACATGGGTTACATACCATACATTGTTAAATCGCATAGGAAAATGCATAGAAAATCTCCACTACGTGTTCTGAAGAAATCTCCAGAAGGCTGTTCTTCACCCTCCTCTTAGGAAAAAACAATTATGGGCAAACAGTAAAGTAATAATTTTATATTCTAACACAATGCTTCAAAAACAAGCAAATCTCCTCCCTTGAATAATCAACGCTGTCCTATTCTTTTTATCATTTTTTTTTAAAGAAATGGATCAAATTAGTGTTTTTTTGGAAAAGCTGTAAAAATAATATGAGGATGTGGACCTGGAATTTCTCTAATGTGTTTTAGCTTTATTCGTTCAAGCAGAAGTGGAATTTCTTTTATTATTCTTTCAGAATCGCATAAAATCCCCAAAGACAACTATTAAACATAATGGCTGTGCACATTAGAGATTCAAGGTTGAAGTAACAAGAATGAAACAACAGATTTAAGAGAACCAAACTTTGTCACTTAGTGTCAGTTCTATTTATCAACTCCATTAACTACATGGGAAAAAAATGAACTAACAACAAAATCACTTCTGTACTTCTTTACCTGGTACAAACTCAGTATAACACACATGTGAATGCATGTTAATGTGAAGAGATCTGATCAGCATTCTTTTATACGCTTTTACTGTTTTCCTATGATTGAGATTAGTGAAATGATATTATACATCTGGCCTAGCCATATCTACTCTAAATTTTATTTCTGTAATTTTCTTTCAAGTCTTGTTTGCTCCTTCTTTAACTTAGGGTACTTTTCTCCCTGATAATTAGAACTATCAAAGGGGCAGAAACCTCACCAAAGCAAAACAAGTGCTTTACCAATTGATAGGAGATTTTTTTTTTCTTGTTGACCATTTTAGATGGCTTTTTGTCTCTCTCATTCTCATTTATATTGCAGACAGTTGTACAATGGTCTTTCTGGTATTTAGTGCTGAAAAACCCAATTGGTGATGTGTAGTAAAATTTTACTGCTTGTCTCAGTAGAAAAAGGAGCAATTCCTATACCTACCTTGCAGTTGAAAAGTTCAACCTTTATCTGTTTAGCCAGCTTTAATTCAAGCGTAGGTCTCTCCACAGAGGGAAGAAAAGCTGAGCCATCAAAGTCTTTATAGCAATCCCTTGAGCAAGCCATCTGCCTGCTGGTGCTCCTGCAATTATGGAGAGTTTATGCTGCTTCATTTGTGCAGAATTCTTGGGCAACAGAAGTGTCAATAGCTCACCTTTCTTGCTAGCTTAGCCAGTTACTTGTGTATTTGTTTATAAATATTAAAAAAATGCCATGTTATTAGCTAGCTATGCACTTCTTAACTCAGATAAAATCTCTTGAGAGTTCTGAGTTATAATGAAAGTACTGAATAAAAAAAATCAATAAATTAATTTTAGTATGTAGTTCATTGACAAAATTCATTTGTCAAAGTAGTATGTACTTGATTACATAGGCTTTATAGATTACCTCTATTAATCTTAATCATATTTTTCCAATGCTCAAATCTTTTTCCATACATCTATAGTATTTAACTGATGGAAAACTCTTTGCTGTTTTATTTTACATGCCTTTCTGTAAAATGTGTGATAGATACAATAGTGTTATGGAAAATATGTATCTCACTTGTCCTTATTTATTATTCAGACTACACGGCACATTAAACATTTAGACAAAGCATTTCCTTTTCTGTAGTGTCTGCAAAGGATTGATAGGAGAAATGGTCATTCTCAGAATCCACTGCTTAAACATGTGAAATTTGACTTAGTCACTTAAAATTTATTGTTTTAGCAAAGACGATAATCATGCCAATAGAGTAATGACTGTTTTTATATAGTTTTTGTGAAAACCACTCAAGAAAATATACCACATCCATTTTATGAAAAATACAAAATACCACCCCCAAAATGTGAAATAACTGGACTAAAATACGTTCAAGTTTCATTCAAATTCATTTATTTTTAAACATGAGACTATGTGAAAACGAAACAAATTTGCAGAAGAAAATAGTTGGAGAAACTATGGTTAGTTGTCTAACTACTACCATCATATGAAGCTAACAGATACAAGTCTGAAAAAATACCTGTTATGGACTAAAATACTTTAGAGACTTAATGTGTAAATAAAGTACTTTATTATAAAAAATCATTGTTCTTTGTTCTAGTGAATAAAATTTGATATATTTATGTGAGTAACTAACATTATAGAATTTCAGGTGGAATACAGTGAAAAGAATCATTACTTTTCTATGTTATAAAATGCTGAACTTTTATTAGTTGTGAGGCAAGCTTAAAGGAATACTGGGTCTGTTCTGTTCATTTTCCACTATGCAAACTTGTATTAAATTTGAAATGCATTGCATGTCTGAGGTTCTGCCCTTTATATATTTTCTTATCCTCTGCATAGCAAGCAGAAATGTAAGATTTCTGCTTCATTTCTACATTTCAGTCAAATTCATTTTTTTCCAGTTGAGATAGAAAGTGTGAAGTTTGACTGGTTTCTATTTTTAGCTGTTTTTCCCAGGTGCTTTTAAAACATGCCAAATGAAATTTTAATTGTCCAGCAAAGCATATGAAATCTATTTCTTGACAATCAACTTTTAAAAAACATTTATGGTTAAATATTGATCACAATATATTTGATATATTCCTTTGCTATTTAGATGTAAGTTTCAACGTTTTATGAAATCTTCTTATTCTATAAACTGGAAAATTCTAGAAAAAGACTCAGCAAATAAATACAGTAGTTGCAGTAGTAGATCTTAGTTGAAACACCAGAAACCATATTAAAAGCCATGTGTGTTGAAGTGTGCATCTGTGAGACAGGAAACCAGTAAGATTGCTGGAGCTATCTGTACACCAATCTAGCACCATATTCAGTGAGAGAATCTATCTTAAAGGAATTAATAGAAAGAATTTTGAGCAGGGAGTCAGTAATCTTATCTGTCCCTTGTATGCATACTTAAAACTGTATCTATACATACCTGTGAATTTACATTGTGCACACACATACAAAAATACACACACACATATCACCCCACATAGAAATAAAAAGACATGATTTTCAATTTCAGTATCTCTCTCATCTGGATCATTTAGAGAACTAGATTTATGTATAATTGTGCACTCTTCAATGTAAAGTTTATAGTATAAAAACTAAATATAAAATTATGCCGGGCGGTGGTGGCGCACGCCTTTAATCCCACCACTCGGAAGGCAGAGGCAGGTGGATCTCTGTGAGTTAGAGATCAGCCTGGTCTACAGAGCTAGTTCCAGGACAGGCTCCAAACCCACAGAGAAATCCTGTCTCGAAAAACTAAAAAAATAAAAATTAATAGCCAAAATATAAGCATATTTAATTTTGTATGATAAACAAGAGATGTAGTTATTAATTATTAGTTTGTAGGAAATATTTTATCATGGAAGAGAGTTAACTGAGAATCTTCTGCCTATAAAGTTCTATACTCAGTGCAGAAAATAATAGACATCATAGAAAAAAATGAGCAAACAAACTGTTGGGACTTTTGTTAATGTTTGACTCCAAGTATTTTTATGTTTACATGTCTATAATTGGCTGCTTTTGCCATTATAGTTTAGCCATTATGGGGAGATATCACTTTACTAAACTCTGAGTTTCTCTAATATCAAATTAAATATTACCCATATAATAGACAGCAATGACAATAAAAATTGAAGATGGTATAAATAGATATTGCAAAATATAACTTGAAATTATTAACATATAGCACGTTAAAATGACTTCTTCAGATGAAAGAAAACTACATTTTATTGATTACATATTGATATATGTGTATACTTCTTCTTTCACAAATGAGAGAAAAATGCCCCTGCATCTTTATTAGAAGACTGGATGCATTTTATTTAAAAATACAATTTTTATTGTTTTTATTTGGCTATATATTTATCTCTGCTCCCTTCTCTTCTTCCCCCTTTCCTTTTACCCTCTCCCATGATCCCCATGCTCCCAATTAATAAGGACAAATTGCCTATTTCTTCTTCCCATGTAGATTAGATCCATGTATGTTTCTTTTAGGGTCCTCTTTGTTGTCTAGTTTCTCTGGGGTGTGAACTGTAGATGAATTTTTCTTTGCTTTTATGTCTAAAAGCCACTTATGAGTGAGTATATATTTTATTTGTCTTTCTGGGTCTATGTTCCCTCTTCAATATGGTGTTTCCATCTATTTGCCTACAAATTTCAGGATTTCATTTTTTTTCCTATTGCATAGTACTCTATTGTATAAATGTACCACATTTCCTTTATTCATTATTTGGTCGAGGGGCATTTAGGTTGTTTCCAGGTTCTGGCTATTACAAATAATGCTGTTATGAACATAGTTGACCATACCTCCTACAACTCATAAAGTCATAGCTCTGTAGTAGAGTTTGAAGTCAAGGATTTTACACCTTCATTAATGTAAAGAATACAAGATTAACTCAAATAAATCACTATCCCTCCTTTATATATATGTTACATGGATTTAGAAAGAAAACAGAGAAACATCATCCTTAACAATATCCACAAATAAAATATTTTGGAGTAACTCAAACCAAACAGGTGGAAGGCCTGTACGACAAGAACTTTGAGTTTTTGAAGAAAACATCAGAAAACAGAAAGATCTCCCATGCTCTTGTATGGGTAGAATTAACATAGTGAAAATGGCAATCTCACCAAAAGCCATCTACAGATTCAATGTAATGCCCATCAAAATCCCAGCAAAATTCTTCACAGACCTTGAAAAAATAATGCTCATCCTCATATGGATAAGCAAAAAAACAGTATAGCCAAAACAAACCTGTATAATAAAGGAACTTCTGAAGTCATCACAATCCTTGACTTCAAACTCTACTACAGAGCTACAGTAATAAAAACATATGCTTGATATTGGCATAAACAAAGAAAGGATGAACAATGGAATCAAACTGAAGACCCAGATATCAATCCACACATCTACAAACACCTGAATTTTGACAAAGAAGCAAAAAATATAACATGGAAAATGAAAGAAAACAACAATGGTGCTGGCATAACTGGATATCAACATGTAGAAGAATGAAAATATATCCATATCTATCATCTTGCACAAATTTTAAGTACAAATGGATCAGAAACCTCAACATAAAACCAATCCAACATAAACCTCATAGAAGAGAAAGTGGAAAGCACATACACCTGAATGCCGTGGCACAGAAGATCACTTCCTAAATAGAACCCCAGTAGCACAGACACTGAAAGAAACAATTAATAAATGGGACCTCCTGAAACTGAGACGCTTCTGTACAGCAAAAGACAAGGTCAACAAGACAAAAAGGCAGCCTACAGAATGGGAAAAGTTCTTCACCAACCCCACATTGGACAGAGGGCTGATCTCCAAAATATACAAAGAACTTAAGAAACTTGACCTCAAAAGAACAAACAATCCAATAAAAAAAATGGAGTACAGACCTAAACAGAGAACTCTAAACAGATGAATGTAAAATGGCTGAAAGACACTCAACATCCTTAGCCATCAGAGAAATGCAAATTAAAACAAATCTGAGATTCCATCTTATACCTGTAAGAATGGCCAAGATCGAAAACATTGATGACAACTTATGCTGGAGAGGATGTGTGGTAAAGGAAACACTCCTACATTGCTGGTGGGAGTGCAAATTGGTACAGTCGCTTTGGAAATCAGTATTACGATTTCTCCGAAAATTAGAAAACAATCTACCTCAAGACCCAGCAATACCACTTTTATTTCATTATGCCAGAAGAAAAATACACTTTTAATTGAAGTAGAATTATACTACTTTCCCCTTCTTTTGTCTCCCTCCAAACTCTTTTCTGATTATGATTGTTATTAATGTTAATATATATATGCTGAGTCCATTTTTGTTGGTGTGTATATGGTTCCAAGGCTGACCATTCTGCATTGGGAAGTCAATAAAGGAACTCATATTAAGTAGAGGCTAATTACTTTTCATATGTCAGTTATCATCAACTGGTTATAAGTTCTACTAAACATTAAGAAAATGATATCAAATTCTGGAAACTTCCTGTGGCTTGTGATGTCACAGACCTTAGAAAACAATCTATTATCACCATGTTTCTAGATCAGCCTAATCTGTTACTAAATACTGAATATTAACTTTATACCACATAAATACAGCTACCAGTTCTCATCATAGAGGCCTGTCTTTACTGAAAATGGTTTATTACCATGTAAAAACAGAACTAGACACAGTGTAGAGATCAATAGATCATAGTAATTTCAGGAAAGATTTATCTATATCACAGCTCCTGCACGGCTCAAAAAAAGAGAAGGCAGAAAGATTTTAAGCGTCAGAATTCCAATAGGTCTGCCATAATACAGTCTCATATAGAAATGAGTGATTCGAAATGATATGAAAAATGGCAAATCAAAGGACATGACAACATGGAAGAGAGGAAATTGGCAGGGTCTTTCTTCTGAACAAAGAGCTACATAAAACTAATAAATGCAACCAGAAAAATCTAATTCTTAACTGACAATACAGTATTTACTGACAAACTAACATACACAGTGAACATTCAGTATTAAATAAAGAAAAATCACCATAATACAATAATTCATGGTGCAGAAATATAACATGTCAGTAATTTTCCCTGTACTTTGTAAAAAGTTTCATTTAATCACAAAGTACTATAAATAATTGACAGCAATGAACTTAAATTTCATTAAGACCAAATTCAATAATTGCTTACAAACATAATATTTCAATTTTCTGTACATTAAAAATGTGTGCACACTAATCTAATCAGTAAATAAACTTTCTCAATTGTTAGATTATGTTTCAACAATCCCTACTAGTAGTAAATACCCAAACCTCTGAATAGAGTTTTGCTATATTTATTCTGTGTATTTCCTCTAATAAATATTATTTATAAATTAGGCAAGGTATCTGACTGACAATAACAAAATGCAACAATTCTAATACTATTATAATATTACACTATGATTACAAATATCAGGAACATCTCTGATTTTTTCCTCCTTTTGTTGTGATAACTTTTGGACATTGGTCAAAGACGTACTGTGTAATTCTCTGTGGCTTTTATTTTGGTTCGTTGGAGTCATTGATAAGTAAAATTAACCTTGCTTGAATAGAAGGGCTACCAAGTGACCATGGCTGGCAGAGCACACAGTATTTATATGGATATGCTGGAAAAGATTGACTTGTTCTCAACAGGAAGGAATGGGATGGCAGGGAATATCATTATGCTAAGAAGGGTACCCAATTACAAACACATAAATAATGTATTTCTCACTTATAATTTTATTGTTTTCAGACTGTAGCTAACTATACACACTGAAAGCAAGTAAAGAGTAAAGGTTTCACTTATCCTAAATGTGATCAGTTTTGAAATGTTTTGCCAATGAAATATGCAACTTTGAAATATAACTCGGACGATTGCCTGGGAGGAGAGCTCTTGCACATGTTTTAGAATTTTGAGTTCAATTGAAAGTAAGTATCCAAATGGGTAAAGACAGATGAATCGAACGTGCTAAAGACTTTTTTCTTGTTTCTCATGAAAATTACAATGTGAATAAGAATACAAACTAAATTTGAATGAGAAAAAAATCTTTGATAAAAAATTTATGTTTTATTGTCATCATCCTAGATAATATTTAGAGATTAAAGGATTTAATACTTACAAAAATATCTGGGCTATAAGAATGTATTAAACTTAGGTGGATGGGAATTTCTGAAAATTTAAGTATTGAAGAAAAAAATCTAAATAGATCTAAAATTAGTTCTAAAATTGACTTATTTCTTACTATCCTTTAATATATAAATATTTCTTAGATTATAGCTTTTAATTAGATGTCAGTTTTTAATTCTACTTTTGACTAGTTTAAATTATTATACAACTTTTCTTTATTACAAGTTCTTACATTAAAAGTTAATCATGGTTTTGTATGAAATAGTAACTTAGGCATGCATACATATATGTTAGGATAGAATAAAATATTGTGAAACATTAAAGGGGTGACTTCTATTTGTATGAAGCCAAAACTATTAAAAAAAAAACTAAAGATATCGCCATTATTTCCATGGGGAAATGAAGTAGGTTCCTTGGAGACACTTAAATACAGGAATGCCTCTATTCATGTATAAATAAAATAGCTTAATATCTATACATTACATATAATCTTACCTTCATCTTTCTGCAATTTATTTTTAAATAGCCAGATAAATGATTTGTAAGTAACTATTATATGCCCTTGTTTATAACATGGCAAAAATGTGAGTGTGCTCAGGTCCAATACAGCTACTCCAAGTAGAATAGCATATCCATGCTCACAATAATACAACATCTGAAAAGTATCTTCAATCATATTTTATTCGATAAATATGAATGAGGAATTCATAAATACTGTAGAATAACTAAAAAGCCTATACCATGTAGCCATATGTAAAACTAACAGTTAATTACAAATCCAAAAGAATATACTGTCTTTAAATTACCATTAAATTTTAGATGATTAACTTTGCATATACCTGAAAATTGTGACTTATCTATATATTGGCAAAAGGACAAATCTGCATTAATTTTCTGAAGATTGGACTTTTCTAAGTTTACCAATTAATTTAAAGTAACAGTAAACAATTTGCATGCATGCCATCTTCACCTTTGCTATTTTCATGCTTTAATTAGCTTAATGGAAGTGGAATCTCCTGATAGGTCACAGCTTTCAAATTTAATAAAGTAGAGTAAAATAAGTTTAATAAAAATTAATAAATTATCAATGCTATTTGTAGTAATTCATACATAATTTACTTCTCAATTCCCAGGACATTTTAAACAGTTAAGTAAACTGAAGAACTAAGGTTATTATTTAAAACATCCCTGTGAGCATATCTTGTACCATGCAATGAAAGTAGCAATCTGTGTCCCATAGAAGCAGTTCCATAGGAATTAGATCCCTTGTCATTTGAATTAAAATAAAAATAATTTTATAATAGGAAACTTTAAAAGTATGGCCTCATTAAAGATAAAATACATCTAGGATACATACCCAATTTTAGATCTCATTTGCTAAAACAATCAACTTAAATACAGTATCTTCACACAAAAATTATCAGATTTTACTTGATGAAGCAGAAATGATCATTAAGTTTCTATTGTATAAAGTGATAAGTTTTATAAATGGGCCAGCAGTAATAGTAGGCAGACTATAATAATTTTCAAGAATAAAGTAAGATAAATTATAAAAAATAATTAAATTACAAATATTATGTGTTTGAGAGAGTGACTCCAGTAAAATGTATGTACCTTGCAAACAGAGGGACTTAAATTTCAATCCTTAGAACAAAAATTTAAAAAAAGTTGAGTATGATGGCTTGTGTTTATAACCCCCAGTTCTGGGGAAAAAAAAGAGAAGAGAATCTCTGGAGCTTGGGTCACACCCAGTCTGGCATGACTGTTGATCTTCCGAAGAATGAGAGATGCTATTCAAAAGGAAGCAGATAGCATTCCTCAGAATAATTTTCCAGTTGTTTTCTGTCCTCTACACACACATATACATGCATATAGAATTGTACCCTCCTAAGATTGTGTTTGCATACCAACAGCATAAATTAATCTATATCACAAAATATATTTAAGAAATTCAAAATAATTATTATATTGTGTTCAACTAGAACTTGTAAGAATTCATGGATTAGGTTAATCAGATGATTAAATATGCAGTGAATTAATGGTATCAATAGGCAACTCTATGAAAATTATCACTTATGATATGAATACAGTTTTAAAGATCACTTCACAAACCATTAAATGTTTCTCCTCTGAATTGGGAAGGCATGCTTGATTGAAGGCAAAACTAATTCTCACTTCATAATCTTTTTTTTATTCCTTTGTTAGTTTTTGAGGTGGTCTCACTATGTAGCCCTTGCTGGCCTAAAACTCACAGACAACTGCTAGAATCTGCCTTCTAAGTACTGTGAGAAAAAGCATATGTTACCACACCTAGCTTGATATCCTTAATTAACTGTATGTATGTGTATACCTTTGTTTATTTTTAAATAGATACTTATGTATATATATATTTAAAACATATTTTATAAATTTATATGTGTATGTATATTTATATATGTATAAATATATGTGTACACACATATATGAGATGCAATGTAAATAATCTGAGTTTGAATGTCCTGTTCCAAGGTTGTGTTTATGTGTATAATATAGAGTAAGGACACTAATAGTTGTATTTTAAAAATTGTCATTATAACTAAATATGACAGTTGAAAATTGTTAGATATTCAAAGCAAGTGCACCCACTGTTGTTTCTTTATGTAAATAGAAATGGAATCTTGATAAACACGCAGAAATAAAATCCCAATACATGAGGACAAATTCCATACAAATCCTGACACATCAACTAATAAGACAGTAACTATTTAGAGCACATGAATGCTGTGGTTAGCTTGAGCTGTTAACTAGAAACAGTCAAAAACCAAGAGAGGAAACGCATCACTGAGGAACTGACCTGATTAGACGCGTGCATGCGTGCCTGGAATGTCTATGAAGAATTGTCTTGTTTGTTAATTGATATAAGATGGATTATCCCCCTGTAGGCAGCAACATTCCCCATCTGAGTGTTCTTGGGCAAAACAAGAAAAATGGCAAAGCGTTAAGGTTGCCTGAGCCAGCCAGCCAACAACATTCTCCATGTTCCTGCTTCATATCTTCACCTGGGAGTTGCGTCCCTTGTTCAGAACTAAAGCTGTGTGGAATAGCAAGCAGGTCTGTCTTCCAGCTTCTGTTTTGAATTTTTATCTTGTCTCTGTGATAACAGTGACATGTAATTATAAGCCAGATCAACCTATAAGTTGCTTTTGGCCACAGTCATAGCAGCAAAAATGAAACTAAAAAAGAACCCAAATCCTAATTTTAAACTTTTGATGAAGAATTCATATCCTAATGTAGATTATGAAAACCATCTCAAAAAAGAAAATGTAAAAGAAAAATTTTGATAATCACTGCGCCTAATATTTTGACTTCAATTTTGTATTCAAGTGACTCAAGTACCTTTTTCCATTGATATTTTTGTATTTTCCTACCGAGCAAAGGGGAATGACATCTGGGCTATGTCTTAGCAGGCAAATACTTTATTCTATCTCAATTATCCTTTATTTTCTTCTGCATCTTTAAAGGACCAAACCTATAAAATGTTTTAAGGCTATTTATGTATATTTTAAACTCAATTTGATTTTACTTTTGTGATTATAGAAATACATACTGTTCCCTGAATGTCAGATTTTTATTATTTTAGAATTTTTATTAATGAGTTTCCTTTCTTTAAAATGATTAAAAATACTCTCCTACTATGAGCTATCTTTCCAGAATGTCTTATGCCATTATCATTATTAGTATATTGGTGTTTATTCCTGAATGACATCATTTTCAATGAATTTTTATGCTTTAGAGATTTTACATACTATCATTTTTGTGTATTGTTGTATGCATGATAGTTATACATGTGTATGTGGATTGTGAGCATCTGTGTATAAGTGTCATAAACTTTTTGTATTTATTTAATTGCTACTGTCTCATAATAAAACTGTCTGATGAAATATAAATAAGTCCAAATTTTGTGAAGGTATAGGAACTACAAAGTATCATTTTTTAAACTAGTACAGCTTAAAATATTTAAACTAATATGCTGTAGCCCCACACATATTAAAAATAAACAATTTAATAGTGTTTATGCATAATTTTAAATATTTTGATACAATTTTTATGAGAAAATATCCTCTTATTTTTTATATACCTTTGCCAAAAATATATGAAAAAGACAAAATAAACATTTTAACATATTTAGATATATTTTTACTTTGTGAAGACAAGGTACCTATTAGAATCTTGTTCATTCTATATTCTGGTGAACACCTGGAAGGAAATTATGTCCCTTTCCTTTTAAACTCTGCAGGAAGATTTTATAGAGATACCTTTAATTAATAAATATTTGCACTAGCAGACTTGCTTACTGTAATGAACGAGGTTGCAGTTTTACTGTGGCATCACAGACATTTGTTTTCCCCTGATTTACCCACAGGATATTGACTGTGATAATTAGCTTCTCATACTTGGATGGTAACTCTCATTCTTGTCAAAAGTTGCTATGAGCCAAGTTGTAGCAACAGATAATTAACGTCTAGTCTCTGGAACGCCGCATGAACGACTGAAAATAACCTAATGGGAAAGTGCAGTCAGTGCTGCAGTGAGGGACACGCTGAGTTTCAAAACACCTTGAATAGCTACACAGCATTCAACTGACCGTTGCCAAGCCAGGGGAATGGCAAACAGGCTTGGCCAGATGACAATGTGTAGCCTGAGTCTTCTTTTATAACTAACATTTTGTTTTAACAGTTTGTAATGAGACTTCTGTTTAGTCCATGGTGGTGTGGAAATTAATCTGGTGAAATATAGTTCTAATGAGAAAATTGTCAATGTATCTCACATAGATATCTACTATGCTCATGGTAGTATGACATCAATATTAGTAAACAAAAAAACAGAGTCTCTGCAGATAAAAATCATTTTATTATGGATTACATGGATGTATTATATACAAAAACCAAAACCTGAGGTGTTTACATGTTGTGAATGTTTTATTCTTTTGACGTTTTGGTGAGATCAACACTCAGCTCCCAAATAAATCACATGCAGAGACTTATTTTTAGGTATGAATGCCCAGGCTTACCTTAGTTTGTTCCTTGCCAGCTTTTCTTATGTTAAATTATCCTGTCTACATTTTCCCTCTGGGCTTTTATCTCTCTAACTTCTGTATATCTTACTTTACTTAATTCTCTTTGGCTAGCTTTGTAGCTGGGTGCCTGGCTGTCTGGGTGTCTGGGTGTCTGTCTGAGTGGCTGACCCCTGATGTTCTCCTCTCCTTCTCTTGCTCTTCCTTCTCCTCCCCCCAGATTTCTCCTTCTATTCATACTCTCTGATGCCACACCCAACTATCTGTGCTCCTACCTCACTCTTGACTGTTCATCTCTTTATTAGGATCATCAAGTGTTTTAGACAGGCAAAGAATCAAAGTTTCACAGAGTTATCAAATGCAACCTAAACATATTCGCCAACATTTACATACTTAAAGCAGTTAAAAGATAAGAAAAGAGTATACTTAATGAAATAAATTAAAATATTTGAATAAAGTTATTAGTTTGTACACCTTATGATTTAAAATGAGACTACATTATGTCATTCCATGTGCCATTAAATTTATATTAAACTATTGTGATCTTGATACAAAATGTATCCTAGCTTTGGTATCCTTTTGTGTTCTGACAAGGCAGCATGACAGCCAATTGACTCTCTCACTATTATAGCTTCCTTGCCATGGTGGCCTGTATTCTCAAATTATGGGCCAAAATAAAGTCTTCCTTACTTAAAAAATAATGCCCCTAGGTGGTCTCTATATTATTTTTCTTAGAGTGTCAAACTAATTGACATAGTGGACTTTTCCATATTTCATAATTTTTCATCTTACTGTATATTGATTGTACAAAGTATAGGATTTTGCTAAAGTGTTTCCATTCACAAGAAACATGTTTTCATGCTGTACTGGTTTCTTTTCATCTTCACACTGAAAAAACAAAGTAGGAAGTCAGAGCTTTAAATCATGTTCATTACCAAATGTCTTGGGATAAATACATATTCTAGTACAAATAAAATTCAATAAATGTTCAATAAAAATATATCCTACTAATTAATACATGTAATTTAAAAGTATGCTAAAGCATGTCAAGAAAAAAAAGATAAACAACTGAAATATTTATGGTTGAAGAAATAGAGCACCACTATAAAAACATTTATATATGTATCATTCTTACGTCATTGATTTTATAACTACTAAACCAACAGCATTTTACCAGTTATATAATAAAAATTTATATCTATAGATCATAGAAATGTAAAATGAGTTGCATTTGAGGTTAATTTCTTTTCAACACACAACAAATGAAAGTTAAGTAATTCAAGTATTGTTCTTGCTGGTAGTGTTGCATAAACTATAGATTAATATTTATTTTCCTCCCTGTTGCCCAGAACTCACATTTTCTTCATAAAGCCTAATTGTTGGCTAGAGTAGCTATTATCTAAATCCTTACAGCCCAGAGGGAAGGGAATACACTGTGGCTGAGTGTGAGGAAAGCAAGGAATTTTCTTTCGCAGTCCCCCATGCAACATCTTTAAAATTACCTGTGGTAGAATTGAGTTATATGACAGTCCCTGAGGCAAGGTATTTAATTGAAACTTGACATTGAATCTGAGATTGCAATGAATGTCACTGAAATGGCTTTGTTCCAAACAAAAGAGAAGAGCTTCCTCAAGAGACATCCCAGTGAGCTAGAGTTAGTAGTAGCTGTGGGCTGATGGCTGGGCAGCAGAGACTGATAACTGATACCAAAGCAAACTTCCTTTGCAGGACTTTGGTTTGAGTGCACTTGCTCATTAGCAACTAACAAGGAAAGCTAACCTGCTAATAACATGTCTTCACGTTTAGATTAAAGAGGCTGATTAAAGTAAGTATTGAATTCTTTTCAAAGAGACAAGAAAAGCACCCAATAAATTGAGGTTAGAACATGTGAGAAGACTTTAGATTATTATTTTTCTATATAGGATAGCTAATAGAGTTTAAATGAGGAAATTTAAATAATTGCAGTATCTCATTCAAACTAAATTTTCATTATAATTTTCTACAAAGTGTTCCTTGAAATGTCTGAGTAAGTTCAAGTATGGCAGACATATCAGGAAATAATATTTAGTATAAATTTTAAAGTGTTTGGTTAAGTACTTGAGAGCAGCAATAGTTTTTTCTTTTGCTTTGCAACCACATTACTTTATTAAGATCAAAATTGAGTTTGATGAATCCTAATACATGCAAAAATTTAGTTTTTTATTTTGTAATATTGGGAATTGATTCTAAATCTTATGGCACAGTAATTAAATTCCTTTTTAAATTATCTGATGTTCTCTCTTTGCATGAAATGCTTATCAATGGTTTTAGATTTGCTATTACTATATCGAAATAAACTGATTGATCATATCATGGGTTAAATAATTTTGTCAGAGTTTACCAAAAACAAAATGAGTGAATTAGAACTAAAATAGAGACAGGAAGTAAATTTATAGTTTTAATTTAAAACAGCCTGGTCCGTAGGAAAACCTGATATGTGTATAACTTTATTTCTGTTCTAGGCAAAGTGAAAGATAATGTGTTCTGGGTTCTCATATTCTTTTATTTTTGTCTTTCTTTATTTAATTTTATTACTTTAAAAAATATCAGTCCAAATTCCCACTCCCTCTCCTCCTCCCACTCTGCTCTCATTCCCTCCATACACCATTCCATTCCACCCCCCTCCAATCCTAAATAAGAGCAAGGCACACTGCCTTGTGTAAAGTCCAAGGCCCTCCACATTACATCCAGGTGGAGCAAGGTATACATCCAAAGAGACTAGGATCCTAAAAAGCCAGTACATGCAGCTGAGCAAATCCCAGTGCCATTGTCATTGGCCCCTCAGTTTGCCCCAACTGTCAACCACATTCAGAGGGATTAGTTTGATCCCATGCTCATTCACTCCCAGTCCAGTTGGAGTTGGTGAGCTACCATTAGCTCAGGTACACTGTCTCAGTGGGTTAACCCCTCATGGTCTTGACTTCATTGCTCACACTCTCCCTCCTTCTACTCTTCAATTGGACCTTGGGAGCTCAGTCCAGTGCTGTGATGTGGGTCTCTGCCTCTGTTTCCATCTGTTGTTGGATATAGGTTCTGTGGTGATATTTAAGATAACCATCAGTCTGGCTACAGGGCAAGGCCAGTTCAGGCACCCTCTCCTCTATTGCTTAGGGTCTTAGCTGGGGTCATCCTTGTGAATTACTGGAAATTTTTCTAGAGCCAGGTTTCTTGCTAACCCCAAAATGGCTCCCTCAATCAAGATAACTTGTTCCTTGCTCTCATCTCAGTCCTTCCTCCATCTCAACTATCCCATTACCTCAAGCTCTCCACAACACTCCCCTTCTCCCCCTCTCTTCCCCTTCTCCCCTTCTCTCTATCCCCACCCCCATGTTCCCAAATTTTGTCAGGCAATCTTGTCTGCTTCTAATTTCCAGGTGGATCTAATATGTTTTTCTCTGGGTTCACCTTATACATAGCTTCTCTAGGATCATGAACTATATGCTCAATGTCCTTTGTTTATTGCTAGTATCCACTAATGAGTGAGTATATATCATATTCATATCTTTGGGTCTAGGTTATCTCACTCAGGATAGTGTTTTCTAATTCCATCCATTTGCATGCAAAATTCAAGACGTCTTTTTTTTTTTTAACCACTGAGTAATACTCTAATGTGTAGATCTGCCACGCTTTCTTTATCCATTCTTCAGTTGAGGGACATCTAGTTTGTTTCCAGGTTCTGGCTGTTACAAATAATGCTGCAATGAACATAGTTGAACAAATGCTTTTGTAGTATGATTGAGCATCTTTTGGGTATATTCACAAGAATGGTAATCCTGGATCCTGAGGAAGGTTGACTCCCAATTTTCTGAGAAACCACCACACTGATTTCCAAAGTGGTTGCACAAGTTTGCATTCCCACCAGCAATGGATGAGTGTTCCCCTTACTCTATTTCCTCTCCAGCATAAGTTATCATTAGTGTTTTTGATTTTAGCCATTCTGACAAGTGTAAGATGGTATCTTAAAGTTGTTTTGATTTGCATAACCCTGATAGCTAAGGAATGAACATGTCCTTAAGTATCTTTTGACCATTTGAAATTTTTCTGTTAAGAAATCTCTCTTTGTTCAGTACACCATTTTTAATTGGGTTATTTAGAATTTTAATGTCTAGTTGCTTGAATACCTTCAGTGATGTGGCAGGATACAAGATCAACTCAAAAAAATAAATCAGTAACCCTCCTATACACAAAGGATAAAGAAGCTGAGAGGGAAATCAGAGAAACATCACCTTTTACAGTAACCACAAATAACATAAAGTATCTTGGGGTAACACTAACCAATGAAGTGAAAGTCCTATGTGACAAGAACTTTAGGTCTTTGAAGGAAAAAAATTGAAGAAGATACCAGAAAATGGAAAGATCTCCCATGCTCTTGGATAGGAAGATCAACATAGTAAAAATGGCAATTATATCAATAGCAATCTATAGATTCAATGCAATCCCTATCAAAATCCCAACACAATTCTTTACAGACCTTGAAAGAACATAATAAATTTCACATGGAAAAAACAAAATACCCAGGATAGCCAAAACAATCCTAAAGGAACTTCCGGAAGCATCACCATCCTTGACATCAAGCTCTATTACAGACCTACAGTAATGAAAACAGCTTGGTATTGGCAAAAAAAAAAAAAAAAAATGGAGACATTGATCAATGGAATAGAATTGAAGACCTGGATATTAATCCACATACCTATGAACACCTGACTTTTACAAAAAAGCTAAAATTATACAATGGAAAAAAAAGCATCTTTAAGAAATGGTGCTGGCATAACTGGATGTCAACCTGTAGAAGAAGTAAAATAGATCCATATATATCACCATGCACAAAATTTAAGTCCAAATGGATTTATAATGGTCAATATAAATCTGACCGTATTGAACCTGACAGAGGAGAAAGTGGGAAGTAGCCTTCAACGCATGGGCACAGGAGATCACTTCCTAAGTATAACCCCAGTAGCACAGCCAATAAGAGCAACAAGAAATAAATGGGACCTCCTGAAACTGAGATGCTTCTGTAAAGCAAAGGACTCAGTCAAATGGGAGAAGATCTTTACCAACCCCACATCAGACAAAGGACTCATCTCCAAAATATATAAAGAACTCAAGAAAATATTTCATTATTTATAAGGGTGTGTGTGTGCATTTGTGCACCATGTGCATTTCCCTGGAGGCCAGAAGAGGACATCAGATTATTTGGAGTTGTAGTTACAAGAATATGTGAGCAACTTGGCGGGATGCCCGAAACCAAACTCTAGCTCTCTACCTCTCACAGTTGTAATTTGGAACAGACCAATAATTATAACGATAATAATTAATAATGATAAAGTCAGCTTTGCTATTGTGGTACAAGCCTTTAATCCCAGCACTAGGGAGAAAGAGGCAGATGGATCTCTGTGAGTTTGACGCCAATCTGGTTTACAGATCGAGTTCCAGGATAGGCCCCAAAGTTACACAGAGAAATCATATTTCAAAAAACAAAAAATAATAAAAATAATAAACTCATGATTGTCATTGAATCTAAAAAAGGAAGTACAATGTTGAATAAATCTGAATAGCAAAAGAGAGCCTGATTGAGAGCCGCAACACTGGCCCTTTAAAATAGCCTTAAAAAACTATTAGTAGACTTCTTGAAAAACTTAACAAAAGCAGAGAAAAAGGGTATTCTTTATTTGATATTCCTTTATCATGGTTCCCTGTGTCTGTTTTCTGTTTCCTACAAAAAATGAAATACCAAAACTGGTAATTTTTTATGGTTTTTAAAAGTATCCAGTGGAGAAAGAGCGAAAATTCAACTAATGATTCACACAAATTTAAATAAGCAGTCAAATTATATTAACTACATAGTTCAAAACAAACAGAAAATAGTCATTTAAAGTGATTAGTGTATTAAAATATGAAAATTTATATTATACTGAAAATTGTAAAATAAAATGGAAACCAGAGGGAAGAAAATAAAACTAGAAAATGTGGCAATATTGAGGAAAAGGGCACATCCAGTTCAGCCCAGTTTGTGACAGGTCACTAATGTGATTTCTTTCCCTCTATAGTTTCTCTACACTGGTTTCTATTTATTTTCAGAAACTAGAAATTTAAACATTCAGCCCAGGATACAAGTTCCCCAGTTCTATATACTACCTTCTTCTCTTTGCTAAAGTTAATCAAAATACCTTCAAATAATTCTCACTAAAGATAAAACAAAATTCAAATATTGCAGTAAATAACAATTGCTGTTAAATATTGTGTTTCTTGAAATTTTGATTTGATTTATGAATTTAAAGGAACTTATAATCTGTTTATGAATCAAATAAATTTGCTTTTTCAAGAATAATAAAAATATAAGATTTTTTTATAAGAAAAAACCTATGGTAAGTGGAAAGTAATTTGCAAGTAAGTAAATTAAATGTATAACCTTACATGTACAATAATATCTGAACACAGTCACTATTAGCAATATAATATATACTAAGAAAAATTATAACACCAGATACATCTGCTAGAAAAATAACTAAGGAGAATCATAAAACAGTCTCTTTCATGATGCTGCCAGAGCACATGGCCTGATACCACCAGCAGGTCATAGTAAAAGCTCTGACAATTCTTTCCTTCTCAAAAGAGATGACAATAAAACTTTAAACCACCAAAAATGAAAATCCAATTTCACTTTTCAGAATTCTTGACTATTCCTTTTTTTCAGTAATCCTTACATATTTATTCAAGAAAAATAATGAATGCTAAAATCACTGATGGATTTCAGTGTTTAAGTTTGTCTTATTTCCAAGTCTCTTTTTTTAGTTGTGATTTCCTTGTAAACAAGACATTTGAATTCTTGGCACAAATCCATCAGCTTGTCAGTGGAGAAAAGGGATGTGCACAAATAGGGTAAGTTCCTTCCCAGCTTCAGTCCTTAATGATTTCCCTTATTTTATTGCTTTGATCTTTGCCTGGAAGACTATATTTGGAAACCTGCCTTAATTTTAAAAGACTCAGCTCTTCTTGAATGTAAATAGTCTTGTCCATGGAGACAAACACAGGCATGTGGACTGTTGCAGCTGTATGCTCACTGAATTGCATTTAACAAAAGAACAAGTTAACCAAAGCTTTAAAGAAAGACCTAAGAGATGAGATGTGTATGTCTGCCTTCATAAGGATCTCACTTAGATAGAAAGTTGTGCTGGGCTGAAGGATGAGACCTGCTTTTTTGCAATAACTAACTCTTATGGGAACAAGACCATACTAGGAAGAATGGATTAATCCATTCTAACAGCACCACTCCTAAAGTCCCAATCTCATTCTCTAGGCTCATAAGCAGCCCACTGTCTCTTACAATGCTGCTTTTTGGACCACATTTCTGACACAAGCAGGGAAAAGATGAAGACATGCAAGCTAAACATGCTCCTTATGAAAATGTATATGATCCAAACTTAATAAACAGGTTCTATAGGATTTACAGGTTCTTACTTAGGAAGGGGAAACAGAGCCAGGCAACCATTCATATACAAAAGCTCTGTTTGTTTTATCTGTATTTTTATTTATTTATTTTATCTGTATTTTTCTTCCAAAAAATATAGGTACAGCAAAATAAGTTATGTATTTTAAAGTAGTAGATTAGTTACTGGAACCAAACTCAGATATAGTTATCATTCTGAAAGTTAAACAACCAAACTATAATGATGCAATTTCCTTATGAGTTATATTCACAAGGAAAATTAAAACTATACCCATAAAAATAGTTGCTAAGTTTTTATAGTATAATTACCTATAGACCGTCCAACATGAAAGATTCTATATTTTCTACCTGATGTGTTGATAGAATTTGAATATTCATAGAACTTGTTACTAATCAACTCCTAAAATGAATGAAATATTAACTTATATTAAAGACCTTAAAATGTCACATGTTGCTTGATTTTGACTCAATGTATAGTAAATACCAGGCCACACATATTTCTAGAGATAAAAATAGAATAATCCCAGTCAAGGACTGTGAGAAGTGTTGAAGTAAACAAGAACTCAGAAAATTAGAAGATGTGATAGATTCTTGAAGAGATTGATAAAAATCATCAAACACTAAACTTCAAAAAACAGTCTTCATACTCTTGCCACTATTTGTTAGAAATGAACCAGGAACTCTTGTGAAAGGTAGTATGAGGTTGATTGTGAAGTGAATGGACAGGTAAGCTTATTGGTGACTCGGAGATGATGAAACAAATAAATGTGCTTTAACATTTCCTCTTATCTGAAACACATTTCCTAATTTTTGAGTCTTGGAGAATGACTTTTACTTACCACAGAATTTAAAAACAGTAAGATGTCAACAATTATTCTTCCCCTGTTCTTTGGTAATGTAGTGCAGATTTCAAGCCAAGGTATCACGTTATCCAAACAGAACAATTTCTATGCCTATCTTGTAGAATCTCCAAAGACAAATTCTTGTGGCACTTGGTTCGCTGCTGTCTCCCAAACTTTGAACCTTTATCTTGCTGTATACATATTGTTAGAAGCCAATCATCACTCTCTTCTGGCTTCTCTTCCATTCTTTGCAGAGGTTTCCTAAACTTTTCCACTTGCACCTGAGAAATTTTATGTCACGCTTTGAGGGTTAAAACCATATAGAAATTTATCTTAAAATATCATGATCACATATCATTTTATTATTGAAGATGAGACTATATCTTCAAATCTGTAAAATGGGTAGACTTGCTTGTTCTGAAAAGAAGAATGTGATATTGCCTAAGCATACAACACTGAAGGATATATAACATAATTAATATTTTTAAGTAGTTATTTCTTTTGAGGCTGAGAGTACTGCCACATATCAATATGGCAGAAATATGAGGGCCATTTCAGAAATCACTGGAAATTTTGCTGCAATTGCAAACCCAAATTCATGGAATGATTTTTGTACAACTCAAATCAGGAGCTCAAACAGAAATTTGGAAAATCAAACACTACCCCCATCCAATCCAAAGAAGCATTGATTTGATATTTTCATGATGAGGAATTATCGTAGTAAAATACTTTTTTATTGATAACTAAAGCATCTTTTTTAAAAAAACACTCCAAACTTTGTACATACATTAAAATGCTGCAAGTCTTACAGTACAAGAGTCTCAATCTTAGTGGTGGTGCATTGATAGACACAGTTGGCATTGTTTGTTATGGCATCAATGTGCAGCACAAACAGCAGTGCCCGTGTTGTATGTTTAATTCTGAAATTTCAGTTAGGCCTCATGATATAACACCTGATAGCTCAGCTAGAAACACTTCAGATTTATTACATATTTAATTTTGAATTAGCTATTGACTGCTGCAAACTAAATTTTCTCTTACAAAAATTCTAATACTCCCATAGTTAATTGTTTTACCCCATATGGTATTCCACCAACAATTTTTGAATATGTGTGCTAGAAGTGTCATTTCTCACACCGACAAATGGAGGCTACTTGGTAAATTCTAGTAACAAAAATGAGTGTGACAGCTACAGAATACTGCATTTTTTTGGAATCACAAATTAGATAATGGTGACTTGCTAAGTCTAAAATGCTTACTTTTGTTTTTAAGAGGGTGAATTTATATTATGTATATATTAATTAAAGCATATTACAAATAAATTATGATTACAAATATAATAAGTTTTAACTTGATGAAACTTCCTATGGGCTACAACTTAAAACCTTATAAACATATTACCTATTACACTATGACTCTTTTGGACAAATTTTTTTTTTAGTGATTACACATATCCAAGTATAATTTAGATAGATGTTTTTATGGATTATGACTTAGTTTTCTGTACTAAATTGAAACATAAAGAAGACAAAATCTAAATTAATTTTAATAATTCACTGAGACATGTATGAGATGAGGTTAGCTTAAGCATAATGCCATATTTTATGATGATAGCATGAAATACTTTGTTAAAAACATAAATGACCACATGAGTACAAAAAAGTTGCAGAATAGTTGAAGAATTTTGATAAATACAACACTGTGTAGATTGTTGCTGTACCTCATTGGTTAGTGGATTTTCTTCAACTATCTAAAAGACTCAAAACCAGATACTGAAAATTAATGTTTTTATTAGGCTAATTGTAATTATTTCTGTACCCAAAAAGTTAGTTAAAAGTTGATCAAAGGAAAGTTTGTGCTAACACCTTACAGTGTCTTAAAATTTTAAAGTATGTAACATGAGGGGTGGCTGGGAAGGAGGGCAGAGAGAGAGAGAACCGCCATGGAGCTGCCAAGTCAGACACGCTTAATCTTTCCTGGTAAGCCACGACCTCGTGGTGACATACAGATTATTAGAAATGGGTTGAATCAAGATGTAAGTTAGCTAATAAGAGGCTAGAGCTAATGGGCCAAAGAGTGCTTAAATTAATATAGTTTCTGTGTGATTATTTTGGGTGTAAGCTAGTAGGGCAGCCAGAACAAGTGGCCCTGCTCCCTATAACAGAATGACACCCACGTGGATGACTGCATCCACATAAAGCCTGAGACAGCTTGGGAAGTAATTCTAGAACAAAATAACAGCATCACACATAGTTTTCTAGGTAGCAGCAACTTCTCAGGTCTGCTCTGTTTGCTAGAGGCAAGCAAGCACTCTCATCTAAGAGAGGCTTCCTGACTCAGCTGTAGTTGTAAAGTCTTGCAGCTCTTTTAAGAGGTCCTGCCAAGAAACACTTAGAGTTGATAAAAAGCTGACCTCATGCTTTTCATTTTTTTCAGCCGTAGCAACAAAAAAGCTGTGCTATTTTAAAATGCCGGCTTTCTGGGCCTTCCTGCCAGTGCAAACTCTGACTCTTTGAGGCAGGAGGTCCGACTGCAGAAAGAGCATTTGAGTGTTGTTTGTGGACACACTGTTGCAGCTTGCTTGCTGGCAAGGACCATGAAAAGCCATAGAGTTGTGGCAATAAACATGTCTAAGGTACCTCTGCCATGAGTCTAGAATTGTAGAAAGCTAAGGAATGGGCTGGATCCAGCCGTCAAAGTCATGGCTTTAATCCTACCCATATTGCTTGGTAAATTAAAGACTCGCATAGTCAGAAAAATAGAGATATACAGGAAAGAGAGATTCAAAAATGAAGAAAACCGCTAAATGGTTTACAGTGTGTTAAAAATGTATGCAAGCTTGACAAAAAGGTTAAAGTCATTAAAATAAAAAAGAAAGAGAGTAGTTGGGTGTGGTGGTACACACCTTTAATCCCAACACTTGGGAGACAAAGGTAGACTGACCTTTGTAAGTTCAAGGTGTGGTGGCACACACCTTTAATCCCAGTACTAGGGAGGCAGAGACAGGTGGATCTCTGTGAGTTCAAGGACATCCTGTTCTACAGAGGGAGTTTCAGGACAAAGATACACAGAGAACCTGTCTCAAAAAGCCAAAAGTTAAAAGTAAAAATAAAAGAAATAGAGGTTAAAATAAAGCCATGTAAAGATGAAAAATATATAGAGAATTTTGATACTTTATGTTATTATGCTCTCTTTGAATTGTTTGAATGCTGAGAAAGGAGCAACAGCTGATAAAAGCTATTTGTTTATAAATGCTGTTGAATAATCCAAGATAGGTATATTGAAAATACCTTGACTTCAAAATGGAAGTCAAAAGGTATGCTACTGTGGAGAAGAGATTTTGCTTTTGTTTCCACAGGAAATGAGAGGCTGTGGATTCATTCTGATTTAAGAAAATCAGGTTTGAACAAGGAAGACCACCTGAGAAATCTCCAGTAGGAACAGATGGCCCAGATGTCTGAGTCCTACATCCAGAACAGATTCAAGACTTTTGCCTGAGATCACCAAGACTAACAGGATACTCCAGTCAGGACTTGATCATAATTCTAAATTTTCTTTAGGTGCCCATAAGATTATCAGTGCCCCCAACAAGCCGGAAGTAGCCTGGAATACTATGCCCACGTTCCCAAAAAATGGACTATGGATATTTTCCTTTATTTAAAAAAAAAAAGAGGGGGAAGTGGTGCATGAGAATTGTCTGTATTTTGTCAATCATAATTTAAATAAACGCTGATTGGCTGGTAGCCAGGCAAGAATCAAGATGTGACCTGCCCCACTGAAAAAGGTACTGAGCCATGTGGCTAACATAGATAAGAATAATGGATTAATATAAGTTACAAGAGTTAATAAGAAGCCTGAGCTAAAGGGCCAATCAGTTTATCATTAATAGAGACTCTCCATGTAATTTTTCTTTGGGACTTAAGGACTGTGGGAACTGGGCAGGACAGAAACCCCAACAAACAGGCCCATCATGTTACAAAAGTTCATGTTATAACATAGTAGAATACTGAAATTAACAACTTTTTCAAAATTTATACCTTTTATGATTAATAAAACCATCTTGTAGAAGAACAACCTAAAATTCCAAGTAAAAATAGTAATAAATTGGCAAAATAATATTTGAAAATTATTTGATTAATTCCCTTTATAGCCAGAAATGAGGAAAACATGATGAAATAGAAAAAAAAGGAAGCCATGGTTTTATGATACTCTGATCAGTCACATTTTGAAAACTGAAAATGCCCTTATCAGAGATCTTCTTTTATATGGCCAGATGGATCGTTAACTGACTGGATCATTTAGTATGCCTTTTTTTGATATCCTTGTCAGAATCTTATGTCTTTCATCAATGGTCAAGGTCCCTCTCAACCAAATTTTGTATTCTCTATCTATCTGTCACTCTGTCTCTAACAAATAATTAAACAGAAGAAAGTAAAACTTGAAACAAAACCAAATTATGATCAAAATTCATTTTATAAAGAAAAGTTTAGTAATAAAAGACAAGTCTAGGTTAGTTATGAAACCAAAATTTCATTTCTGTAGCAGATGCTTGTACACATATAAATGCACATATGTGTACTTACTGTCATGTTATTATGTTATTTTCGTTATTTGATAATACCACATGCTTTTAAAGGGTTTCTCATGAATATTAACAAGAATGCTAAGGGAAGGAGTAAATTCCATTTCCTTTTCTGTATATATATAACTAATATATATAAATTATATATATAACTATATATAATTTAGTTATAACAAAATATAACTAAAAAAGTAATTATGTGGGTTGGAGTGGGAAATTTCTTAATAAATACTTTAGAAAACACCACGTGTATTATTTCCATCAGCCTATTTATCACAAGATTGATTTAGCAATGAATGTACTCTGGAATTTTTAATGATTTTTATGAATAATTGGAATAAATTAAGAGAAAAAGGCCATTTTATGTATAGAGTACATTTGATATACAATCTCAAAATTTGCCCAACTTATGTTGTCAAACTAAATTTTGTAATTTCTGATATTATTTCTTTCAATTCTTTGAATCTTTTTGCCATAATTATACATATTCTGTGATTAGAATATATGTTTTTCTCTTTAATATTTTAATAATATTAGGATTAGTATAATAGAAACTAGGCATTAGTAAAAGTTCAGCTTTGTTAAGGCACCCCTCTACTATTACTAGGAGTCTTAATTGGGGGTCATCCTTTTGGATTCCTGGGAGTTTACATGACCCCAGGGTTCTCTCTAACTCCAAAACAGCCTCCCATCAATATTTCTCTTTCATTAGTCTCCCTGTCTTTCTGCCCCCAACCTGCCCAACTTGATTCCTCATGTTCTCATACCCTCTACACTTACTCCCCACCCTTGCCCCCAGTTTATCCGGGAGATCTCTTCTATTTGCCCTTCCTGAATAAATCCATGTAGCCCTCTTTGGTCCCTCTTTGTTACCTATTTTCTCTTGGGATTTGAATTGTAGCCTCACTATCCTCTACTTTACAGCTAATAACTAATTATGAATGAGTAAAAACCATGTTTGTCTTTCTGGGTTTGGGTGACCTCACTCAGGATGATTTTTTCTAGTTTCACCCGTTAGCCTGCAAATGTCATGTTGCCATTGTTTTTTACTGCTGAGTAATACTCCAATGTGTAAATGTACCACATTTCCTTTATACATTATTTTTTGGTTGAAGAGGATCTAGATAGCCTTCTTCTGTAATCTGATTGGTGACTATCCTAATTATTCTCAGAGAGCATTTATTCAGCATGTGATGGAAGCAGATGCAGAAATCTACAGCCAAGAATTGGGCTCAGCTCTGGAAGTCCTGTTTAAGTGAGAGAAGTAAAAGTATAAGAGGCAGGGGGGTCAAAGTCAGAACAGAGGAACCCACAGTGACAGCTGACCTGAGTTCCTGGAGCTCACAGACTCTGGACTGAGAGCTTGCAAGTCTACATTGGGCCAACCTAGGCAGTTTTGTCTTAGTGAGTGTGTCCTTTGTCTTACAGAAGCTTCTCAATTTCAGTAGGTCCTATTTATTAATTGTTGCTCTGAGTTTCTGTGCTACTGGTGATATATTTAGGAAGTGGTCTCCTGTGCCCAATTTGTATCCCCTTGATCTCCTTTTGATGTCTTATCGCTCTAACTAGAACTTCAATTACTGTGTTGAATAGGTATGGAGAAAGTGGACAGTTTGCTTTGTTCCTGATTTTAGTGGAATCATTTTGAATTTCTCTCCATTTAATTTGATGTTGGCTGTCAGCTTGTTGTATATTGCCTTTATTATGTTTAGATAACTTCCTTTAATCTCTGCTCTCTCCAAGGCCTTTATCATGAACGGGTGTTGGATTTTGTCTAATGCTTTTTCAGCATCTAATGAGATGATCATATTTTTTTCTTTCAGCTTATTTATATGGTGGATTACAAGATTAAATTTTTGTATATTGAACCATTTCTTCATCTCTGGGATGAACCAGAATGAATAAGAATAAAAACACCAGTGATAACTAATGTTGGAGAGGATGTGGAGTAAGTAGAACACATTCCTCCATTGCTGATAGTAGTGCAAAGTTGTACAACCACTTTGGAAATCAGTATGGCAGTTTCTCAGAAAATTGGAAATCAATCTACCTCATGACCCAGAAATACCACTCTTGGACATATACCCCAAGGATGCACACTCATACCACAAGGGAATTTGCTCAACTGTGTTCATAGCAGCATTATTCATAGTAGCCATAATCTGGAAAAAATCTAGATGCCCCTCTACTGAAGAATGGATAAGGAAAATGTTGTACATTTAAACAATGGAGCACTACTAAGTGATGAAAAATAAATGACATCTTGAAATTTGCATGTAAGTGGATGGAACTAGAAAAATAAAAATCATCCTGAGTTAGGTAGCCCAGACCCAGATAGACAAACATAGTATGTAGTCACTCATAAGTGGATACTAGATGTAAAAAATGTAGAATAACCAGCCTATAGTACAAGATCCCACAGAAGCTAGATAACAAGGAGAACATTAAGAGAGATATACATCAATCTCTGTGTGAAGGGGAAACAGACAAGAGAAAATTAGGATGGGGGAGAAGAGATGGAAGAAGGAGAAGGGTAGGGGATAAGGGGAGAGAGGAAGGGAACACGAGGGAAAGGGAGAAAGACACTAAGGGAGAGAAAGGAAAGATATCTTAATTGGGGGAGCCATTAAAGGGCTACCAAAAAACATAACACCAGGGAAATTCCCAGGAATCTTCAAAGATGACCCCAGCTAAGACTAAGTACCAGTGGGGAGGATGCCTAAATTGGCCTTCCCCTGTAATCAGATTGATGACTACCTTAATTGTCATCATATAACCTTCAGCCAGCAACTGATGGAAGCAGATACAGAGATTTGCAGTGAAGCACTGGGCCAAGCTACCTGAGACCAGCCCAAAAGAGAGAGGAGTAATAATATGAGCAAAGGGATCAAGACCATAATGGTGATACTCACAAAAACAGCTGACCTGAGTTAGTGAGAGCTCACTGACTCTGGACTGATAGCAAGTAAACCTACATAGGACCAAATTATGCCTACTGAAGTGGGAGACAGTGAGGCTTGAATAGTCTGTGGGGCCACTGGCAATAGGATCAGGATTTATCCTTGTGTAGATGGAGACTGCTGATTCATTTCCTGGCCTCTTGGACCCAAATAATCACACAGAAACTATATTAATTACATCACTGTTTTGTCTATTAGCTCAGGCTTCTTATTAACTAACTCTTAAGCCTTAAATTAATCAATTTCTATTAATCTGTGTATCAGCACAAGGCTATGGCTTACTGGTAAGGGTATGGTGTCTGTCTCCTTTGGTAGCTACATGGCATCTCTTTGACTCTGCCTACAAAGAAACAGCTTTTTTTCATCAACTAATAAAAAGCTACACATACACAGAAGACATCCCACATCTCTCTAGTGCTTTAACTGGCATCTAGGAGCACATACTTTTTGGAAGGATACCTTTTTCAGTCTAGATATAGGTGGGAGGGGCTTGATTTTGTTTTGAATTGATGTGTCAGACTTTGTTTACTCCCCATGGGAAGTCTTACCCTTCCTGAGGAGTGAAAGGGGAGGTGGGGTGGAGGAAAGGTGGGGGAAGCAGAAAGAGGGGAGGGAGTTGGAACAGAGATAGCTATGTAAAATGAGAAAAGATAGTATTCAAAAAATTCTTACTAAAAAGCAGAAATGGGGGAAATTATAATAAAACATGTTATATTGATCATTAAAAATAAGTTCAGCTTAGACCTCTTTAAAAGGATTTCACAATTTAAGGTCCTTTAATGGCCTTTGCCATCAGTTACAGAATTCCTTCCTAATGTCCAAGGAGCTTCATCTGCTGGCACTCAAAGGGATATGATCCTTATGTGGCCTGGCAGCCCCTGACTGCTAAACCAGCTGGCACCTGATGGGACATGATGAATGTTACTCCCAGTGGCCTGGCAACCTGACTTGCCTCTCCCTGCTGTCACTTCTGACAATCTGATTTTCTTCCTGAGTTTTCTGGGTGGGGATTTGACACAATACAATAAAAGCATAGTAATAACAATGTTTTATCACCTGTCAATTGTGAGAATATATTACTTATACTCAAGTTACAGGGCTTTATTTATAAGTTTCTGAGCTGTCTAACCTGAACAAGAAATGACAATTGCACAAACCAAGAATCTATGTAACAATTAAGGAAACAGAGAACATAAATTTTAGATAGAGCAAAGGTAGGTGTGCATCTGAAAGATTGGCGGAAGCAGAGAAAAAGGAAATAATGCAATTATAGCTTAATTTCAAAGATTAAAACTAACATAGTTCATACTAAGCAACAGCCATCAGAATGAAAATTACTTTTTATTGGGTGAGGGGCAGATTTTCTTGGTTCACAAATAGTGCTGTTTGTATGGTTCTGGCTGCATAGGAAAAAAAAAGTCTCTGGGCTGGGAGTTTGGAATTGTGAACCAGAGAGTAGAATGTATTACTTGTAAATAGTAAAGGTAAAGAAGTCACCCGTAGTCCAGGACTGAATCTCTGACAGTGAAATGAAACGTATCTCCAATAATGAAATAATGGCACATATTTTACTGGAATAAAAAAAAAATAACATCATATATCTGACAGTTTCCACCATTCCTCATTAGCTCTAAATGGCATTCCTTTCTCTGGCAATTACATTTTAACTGTCTTATTATTAGCCTTCGAAAAGGTTTGGTTGTCCCAGTTATCTAGATTTTGATTCAATTATGACATTCAATTTAACTTTATATACTTGTATTCATTTGATGGAATCATGAGTAATTTTTAATATGAGAAGCTATTTCTGACTGGTTGATTCAGTTACAAATAAAGAATAAAACTCAAAATCAGTTGTAAGATAACAGGGGGTAGTAGTTTGAGAAATTTTTGTTGGTTGGTTTTTCACTTTCTGTAAAATCAGTCTGAACTAGCCTAATCCAAGTACAAGGGATAGATTTTAGAAAAAAATTATATGTACAGATAAGGTAATATGCATTTTCCAATTAACTCCTTTTTCTTTTCTTATATTAATCCTTTGTCCATAGATAGTCTTTGATGTTTAGTTACTGATTGTTTTAGTTATTGTTCTATTGCTTTGAAGAGATGCAATGACCACAGCAACACTTATGAAAGAAAGCATCTAATTGGAGACTTGTTTATAGTTTTAGAGGTTTAGTCCATGACCATCACAGCCGTATGCATGGTAGCATGTAGGATAATTCAAGGATATACTTCTTGACTCTGAATGCAGAACTACATGACTAATATTCCAAGTTCTTCTGCTTGCTAGGCCTGGGAACTGGGCCAATCCTTGAATTATATTTGCATAAACTGTCAGTTGTTCATGGTTTCCTTTGATGTTTAGGCTTCCCTTTAATTCCTTTTACAAATTAGTAGTTTAGCTCAGTGGAGCTTCCTCTGAGGGCTGTGTACTCTTTATTCCTTATTGAATGAGGAATGTTCTTTAAACATTTTTGTCTTCTTGAACACAGGGCTTCATGCCAGCATTACCTTTCCTTTTGCTCATTTTTCCTCCATGTGTATATTTTGTATTTCCCTTTGCCTCACTTCCTCCTTTTCAAAGTAGATTAGCATAAGATGACCATATTACGCAATGAATACAAGGCAAACGTTTCAATTTAGCTTCAGGCAGATTTTTAGAACAAGTGCAAAACACAGTCACCTTCTTTGTCAAAATATCAGAAGTTGCTTACAGGCCACTTATTAATATGCTTCCCTTCTGAAACATCTTGAGACTGCCCTGCATGATCCAACTTACCTTCACCACTATCTCATGCTCCTACTTCTGTTCAATGACTTTTGTAGTTCAAAGTTCCAAAAATCTCCTGAGTTACTCCAAAGAGCAGCATAGTTAGGCCTTCAGAGAAATTCTATTCCCTGGTACTAATTTTAATTTTTATTTTAATAACTGTCCCATTGTTGTGAAGAGACAACATTACCAAGACAATTCATTATTTAAAAAACAAACTTTTAACTGGAGCCTTACAGGTTTTGGAGTTTAGTGGTGTTCATCATAGTTGGAAGAAGACAGGCTTGGTACTGAAGCAGGAGCTGATAACTTTACATTCTGAAATGCAAGCACCGGAATTTAGAGTTTTCCCTTTTGGATTTTGTCTTTTTTTGTTGTTTTCAATATTTCCTCCAGATTCCTCTTTCCTATCCTTTTGGAGTGGTTATGAGTATTCTGAGATATTTATGTGGGAAGTATGTGAAGTGCTTTCTGCTTTTATTTCATAGAGTGTTGTAGTTATGAGATTGCCTTAAGTCTCAGAAAGACTTTGGACTTTTAAAGCATCTCGAGACTGTAACAAATGGGGATTTTTAGAGTTGAACTGAATATATCTTGCATTTTTCTGTGACTATAAGCCTATGGGACAGTTAGTAGAATGTATGACTTGAACAAGATTGTCTCCCTAAAGGCTCGTAGCTCTAGCTCTTTGGTCACCAGTAATTGGAAATGTTTGGAAAGGATTAGGACATGAGACCTTGCTTAAGGAGATATGTCACTGGGGATTTGAGGTTTCAAAAGCTCAAACTAGACTAGGGTCTCTATCATTCTCTCTCTCTCTCTCTCTCTCTCTCTCTCTCTCTCTCTCTCTCTCTCTCTCTCTCTCTCTGCCTCTCCATCATTGCCCATGGATCAGGATGTAATCTTTCAATCTCTCATTCCTATTCCTGCCTGCCTGTCAAAATGCTTCCTGTCATAATGACAATGGGTTTATCCTTTGAAACTGTGAGCAAACTCCTAATAAAATACTTTCCTTTATAAGAGTTGCCTTGGTCATGGTGTCTACTCCCAGCACTAGAATAGAAACAAAGACAATGACCAAGTCACCTTCAAAATATCATTAATATATTTCATATTAAATTTCATTTGGGTAAAGTTTAGCTTTAACTTTTATTTCATGGATATTTTCTGTTTTATAAGTGAGGTTTAAAATACCCTTGGACTTGCCTGTGATAGTTCTCAGTTTCCTCTCATATCAGCTTCTATCTATAGCAGTCCAAAATACTTTCTTACATGGCTTATATTGCTTATATATGTATCTTGTTTTTTCTTGTTAGATGCAATTTTAAACTATGGTTGAGCTATTTAAGTCCAAGAAATTTTATATATAAACTGTATTTTTACATGTTACATATTGCCTTAACTTTCACTATAAGTGCATATTAACCAAGAAGCATGTACAAGGCCCTGGGACAAATCCTCAGCATTGAAAAAAAAATAAAGAAAAAAGATCTTCAGAAATATAACTGTAACACTAAAGGATTCAGTGTATGTTACTGCCTTAAAGTGTATTTTCAGAAACTAAAAATTGTGCTTCTTCCATGGACCTTGCAGCTATAACAGATGCATTTGTGGAAACATGCACATGTAAAGGTGTTTATGCATTATATGTATTTATATAATCAGTGACATAAGAGCTAATACTTTTATTATTTTATGCTATTGTTTCTTAAAATTGTAATTATCTTTGGGCTTCTATTTGTCATAGACAATGAATACCAACCTCATTCAGCTTTTTAAATTTTATTTGATGTTTGAGTTTAAGAATTTTTAAATAATTTCAGCATGAGAAGGATGTTTCAAAAATATTTTCAATTATACTCTTTTAAACTTTTTCTCAAACACAGAAGCAAATTTCAAGCCAGGGTTCAAAATCTTCTGGAAAACTTTTCTTGTTTTAATGATATCATTCATTTGGCTACTAGTGAGGTTAAGTCTTATGTGTTAACACTTACATTTCTTATTTATTAAATAGGTTATATTTGTGTCTTGTTTTATTTGTAACCTTCTACAGACAGAATGGTACAGGAATAGGCTTGTTTTTAATGTTCTCCAATCTATTCCTATTTATTCTACGTAGAAACAGCAACTTATTAAGCATTTGTATTCTAAATTTTCCCAATGCTGTTCTGTTTTATTTATTTTCCAGAAAAATTCTTAATGTTTTCTATGCACTCTTTCGTAACATAGAAGGATCCATAGTTCATGTTTTAATAGGAAGTGTGAGAGACCTGACCTTGAATTCTACTTCCAGTCACCTGGCACAGTTTCCAGATTCTATTTTCAAAGCTGCAACAGAAGGGAAGGGTGGTGTGCACGGCTCCCAGCCGAATTCCCCTTTCTGGCAGGTCTTCGTCTTCTGGTTCTGCTGTACTTTGATTAAGTGTCTTTTTTTTTTTTTCCTGAACATTGTTTCCAGGTTCCTTGGCATTGACCCAAACATTGGAGCCAATGTCTTATGCTGAGAATCACTTTTGTCTGCCAGCATGGCCTCGGGATTGCGTTTTCTTTGCCTTTACTTACAGCCATTTCCCCGTGGGAGTCTCCACTCCACATAGTGGTTGTTGCCATCACCTACTCTTCCTGTTCTTCCATTGATTAGCAGCAGTGATCTGCAATCTCACTCTCTGAAACCATTTCCAAAATGGCGTTACATATGATTAGGCCATTTCAATGATTAGAGGTCTGAGACTTAGAATTTGTTGATCGGTGCTGGTAGAATACAAAGCTAGAGTCCAAGGTTTTTATGGTAGGCTTTCAGAAAGAGGATGATTAATTCTAGCAGATAATAATTGCCTTGATACTTTTGCTACAGGCAGCTCTATTTCAGCTAGATATCAATTTGTTCAAAATACCAGTGTTGCATTGTCCATTGGAATTACTATAGAAACTTGCTAAGATTAAAAGCAATTCACCAAATATCCATTCCTTTATTAAATCCCCTTTAGAGAGGTCTTGGCACCTGAAAGTCAACTGTCATCAGAAATTTCTGAACACCCATTTGCAAAACTGTGTATCTTTCACCATAGCTTATAGTTGCTACTGATAAAGTGAACCTTGCAGATTATTTGTGAATCAGTGAATCATTTAGAACTCTTTAGTACATTAAAATCTCTTATTACATAGCCGAATTAAGGATAAAATTGAAATATGTTAGTTTCAGTAAATAATGTAAAAATAACATAGGGGAAAATTTTGAAGAACTAAGTGATTCCTGTAGATATGTCTCAGCTATTACCAGCAACTATTGTTTTTCCACAGAACCACAATTTTGTTCCTTACACTCATATCAAGTAGCTCATAAGCATTATAACTTAAGGTCCAAAATATCTATTGATCTCTGGCTTCCATGGACACAGTCACTATAACATGCACCAAGACACAAATAAATACACACATATTCTTAATTAATGTAAAATAATTTTAAAAAAGAAAAACAATGAAGATATTTTAGATAGACAATTATTATACTATAAGTTTAAACTTCAAATAAAATATTACAAAGAAAATGGCTTAGATTATTATATACATACAAATATTTTGTTAGCAAATTTTTTTATCAAAGGACCTGTCAGTGTTTTCTCTCACAGTCTGTATTTGCTAAAGTTCTCTGTACTTTACAATGACACAAATATAAGTTGTACATTAACATACCATAGTTTTGAATATATTCAGCTGTATCACTTTATTAAAAAATTTAACAATAAAAAAGTGAATTTCAAAAATGGAAAGAAAATTCTCTTTTTGGACTTCACATTGTGGACCAAGAAGATCTTCCTTAACATTATAAATACATCATTTATTACCATGCGTTGTGTCTTTTATTTTCTTATAGTAAGACACACATACATAAATGTTCTGATAGACAATACTGTTTCTGACATGCTTTATGGAGTAAAATTTAGAAACCTAGAAATTTCTGATGACCAAAATGTTATTCTCTTTTTTATAATATATTATATATTCCCAGTTTATCTTTAACTATTTAAAATCACTTTCCATATGTAATTGTTCATTGAATAACAGAAAGCATGTATATTTTTATCATGCTGTATATGCCATAAAATGTAGGAAGAATGCCATAAATTATTTCTTAGCTCTTTCAAAAGGCTTGCAAAGGACCAGATTGATAGCACTGCCATTTATTTTATTTTAGCTGGTGTTTGTCAAGGTTTCAGAGTAAATATTAGTGTTGGGTTTATAAAGCCCATTATCATAGGTCATGAAATAGTCTACCATTGCTGTGGGAGCTGTTTCTACTCCTTCAGCCAATAGCCTTTAATATACCAGCCCACTTGGGCGTGGTTTCTCATACTATAAATGCAGTTGTAAAGCATGTGCTCATTCTCTTGCTTCCGGCTCTCACTTCTGGCTGCTAGACTCTGTTCCTGTTCCCCTTTCATGCAGAGGACTGTTATCTAGGATAGTGATCTGTTAGACTCCCCTAAATAAATAACCCTTTATTATTAATAATTCTGAACTAGTGTGGGATTATTTTGTGACTTCCACCATCAAACTATTTTTAAATAGTAAATGTACCATTCAAAATACATGCTTCTTGTTAAAAATAAAAAAATTGGCATACGATAATTTAACTTATATTCAATAATATCCACAGAAAACAATCTATACTTTCTATCATTCAAAATTTTGAAGTTTAACTTTGAGACTTAGGTGCTTGTTTCTGCACCATCATGTGAATGCACATGCATACACGTGTTTCTGTTTGTGTGTGCAATGTGGAAAAGTAATTGTAAGAAAGACAGTAGAGTTATTAATGCTCATTGGTTATAATTTGAATTTAAACTTGTATAGTGAAAGTCTGTTGACAAACAATTCTAAACAAGATGTCTGAAAGTCAATTTTATATGTTTCTGAGTTTTGACAGACTCCCAGGGTGATTTTGGGGTAATTCAACTTCCAATCACATACCTGGTTAACGTAGAAGTATCAGTCCATCATCTCAAGCTCTTTTCTTTCATATGCCACACATATGACAATCTATTTTTTTCAAGCAATTCAAGTTTCATTCTTTAAGTTATTTTTGAATCAGACACATATATTATTTTATAGTTTAGTTTTAAAATAGGAAATAGGCCCCATTAACAAATGACCTAAAACAAAACAAAACAAAAAAAAAACATCAAAAATAAGCCACCAACAATGTTCCCATGAATTATTATGCAGGATTAAGAAGAGAAAGTGGTGAAGAGAGAATCAGAGATTTTACATTAGTAATAAGCCAAAAGACTTGATGAGATTTTCCAGATAATGACATATAGAGTATAGTGAAAAGGTTAGGAAGGAGAGAAGTGGGTGAAATAGAAGTCATGTCACACATTTCGGATATGTGAAAAATGATAAACTATGAAAATCCTACCACGTATAGACGCCACTTTCATCTTTTTCCAGTTTCATTATTTACCTCTTTGGGTTCATCTTGTTCATTAAAATCTTGTTTCAAGCTATCCAAAGGCTTTTTTTGTCCTGATAATGTCTGATTTATGTGTTTGTAAATATATAAGACATACTGCCTTGGAACATTCTTTACTTTTTTTTAATGTTGAACTAATTTCCACAGTCAGGTTTGCATAAAGAGATCTTATCATAGAGAGACTGATATTTACGCAATATTGTTTTTTATCACAAATAATTCAATTACAGGGATTTATTTTTTGCCAGTTATTCCCAATTGCAGACAGATGCTGCTGTGTAGAACAGAGACTTCTATTTATGTGCAATATTGTTTTATTAGGGAAATTCAATGGACTGAGATTTATTTATGGTCATTTAAAATGACAAATAATTCTGTTTTGAGGCATTTAATGCTCTTAAATTTTAACATGACATACAATAATCCAATCAGATAGCTGCTCACAGAAAGAAACAAATTCTCCTGAGCAACTGTATACTCCTGCTATTAAGAGCTGCAGTTTCCCATTGTCAATTTAGGTTAGAAGTATGGCATATTTCTTTATCATAAGCAATAAAAACAATTTCCTAGAACCAATTACAATATGTCTCAGTTATTAGCCATACCTTGAAGAACAGTTCGTTTAGTAGTTAGAACTTTTGAAATACTTGTATATAGATTTTTATTAAGGAGAAATACAACTGACAACAAATAGAAATGTCATTATTTCTTCAATTAGAAAATATACTGATGGTTTAAAGTCCATTAAACAACCCTATATTTAACTAGCAATGTGTCACACTACAGATACTTGTTAAGGTTGTATATATCACTACAATGAGATGTCTGCTGGTCCTGATGTTGCTGTGGAGACTAGGTCATGAAGACCTAAATAAAACAAAACTTAAGCACCCACCTGAAATTAGAAGACAGCTCCAGCTACTCCTTGCTGTGACCTCAATAAAAAAATAAAAAATAAAAAAAACCCATGTTGTGAGTTTTCTAAACCCAGCAATGTAGCTTTTGTCATCTTTATACATGATTTTTGTATGTGACTGAAAAGAATTTTAATGGTGAAATCTCAGAAGAGTTCCCATGACTCACTTTAACACAGAAAAGGAAAACTGAACAGTGATTTAGTTTTGTGTTATTTGGATTAATATCTATGTATGTGATTACTATTGATAATCAAAGCTTAATAGCTCTCTACCCTTTTAACAATAATCAACATTATTGTTAGATGGATTTTGTTACAAAGAACAGATTAGTTGCAGAGGGCAATGATTCAAAGGAAAAGGAAAAATCATTCTGAGGTTCTATAATACAGGAGACTGAGCATTACAGATGTAATATTTCAGACCTAGTTTATAATACTCAGTCAAAACTACTATTATATAAATGTGCATCCATAATCTATGAACTTAATATTTTCAAATATAAGAATTTAAAAATCAGTGATTAAATAAAAAAAATTCTGACTTTAGGGATGTCGTTGAGGTAGTGTCTTCAAGTATAATAATTCCTTAAATCATGATTTATTGATTACTGAGTTGTTGTTATTGCTATTGTGTGTTGAATTTAGTTTAATGACTTATGCTATATTTTGCTTTTATATATTATTTCATTTTTATCACTCTTATTAGTTTTTGAGGAAACCATCTTACAGTGTACCCTTGACTCTTTTTCATTCAGACACCTAATTTTCTACCTTGTTGGTGTTACCAAATTCATGCCCAGCTATATAGAGTTTTCTTGTTTTGTAATAATAAACAAGAACAGCGAATGGTGAGGTCCCTATCCCCAGCTAAAACCTTTACTACACAATCCCTACACATAAAGCTCAGAGAACAGCATTCAAACAGGGGCAGCATAAGTAGGGTGGAAACATTGTAAAAGTCAGAGAACGGGGTAATTTGCTGTGAGAATGTGTTGTCTAAATGAGACACAGAATCTCCGTTCATGGATACTCAGCAGCATGGGTTACTATGAGATCTGAAAAACAGCAGGAGGTGACACATCAAGATACATAGGAGGAATTTCATGAGCTCTCGCCATAGAAGAAGAATAACAGGAAATCGGTGACTACTAACATAGGAAGAATCAGCATTTCACAGTGAAGACTCAGTAGTAGAGCTGAAAGAATGCCATTGCTTAAATAGCACTAAAGAAGAAACAGAAATGAATGCCGGGCACAAAGAGAAAACCCTCTATTACTCACCCTGGAGAGAATGATCACAGAATGTGGTGGTAAATAAGGCAAAGGACAGAGGACACAACCTTGCCACTGGTTTTATTAGTGAGTCCTGGAAAATGCCAGTATATTTATGTTCATCGGTTTGTTGTTTTCCTGTCAGCTTAGCAGCTCTACCTGAATAGACTGATATTTTAACTACAGTCTGTACCCTGAGGCCCCTTAGTCAGCACCCCTGCTCACAGACTGAGGCCTGGAGGGATTTCTGTCCTGCTGGTACAGGCTTGGCCCTGGCCACCAAATATAGGTTTGAACTAAATCTCTATCATTCTCTTCAGCAATAAAGACTCAGAAGTCAGTTGCTGGGGTGAAAACCTGCTAAATCAGAGAAACCGAGAAACAACCTGCTGGCATTCATCTTTGACTGGAGACCAAGGGAGAGAAGCATCTCTGCATTCCTCCCAAAACAAGAAGACCTCAAATCTCAGTGTCCCTCCCTACTCCTTTCTGTATGTCTCTCTATCTGCATTCCTGGATTATCTGTACTCTCCATGGTAATTTGGGATGACTCTGAGGTTAAGAGCATTTATTTCTCTTCCAAAACTCCCGAGTTCAATTCCCAGTAACCACATGGTGGCTCACAAACATCTGTAATGACATCTTGTGCCCTCTTGAGAAATAAACATGGCCAGTCATCCTCATCAGTTTAGACCATGAAACCCAATATGGATAAGTTCAACAGAACCACCATATACAGGTTGCCCTTGCATGCTTCAGCATTGCCAAGGCATAAATTTTATTTCATTCAAAATTTCAGCGACTGGTGTTACCCTTGAAACACAATTAATTATTATTAATACAGTCTCAGAGTTTCCCAGTACGATCAAATATCCCACATCAGGTAACAGCTTATGAGATCTAAATGGAGAACACTTATGTGGACACAAGATTAAATTCAACTGTTCTAACAAATGTGGCCATAATTTATTTTATATAGGGTAACATTCTCTATCACAGGCTGTACTTGTCACACTGAAGTTTGAACATGAATTTAATGTATAAATAGATGAAACAGATATAAAGAGTTACTAAAATTACTCAAAGAAAATCCACAAGAAAGGAACAGGAAATAGAGTACAGGACAATGCTTTACCATATTGGAAATGATTTGAAATTACTGCAACTAAGAAGGAACAAAGACTATTCTGTTATAGAATATTATTTTTTTAACTCTTCAGTTTTTATTATTTTATTTATTTTTTTAATTTTTCCATTCAAAAATTTACACTTCCTCCCCTTCTTCCATTCCCCCCCACTCCCCACTAACCCTCCTTCCTCCCCCTCCATCCTTAAGAGAGGGCAGGGTACCCTGCCCTGTGGGAAGTCCAAGGCCCTCCCCCTCCATCCCGGCCTAGGAAGGTGTGCATCCAAGTAAACTAGGGTCCCAAAAAGCCAATACATGCAGAAGATACAGGTCCCAGTTCTATTATCAATGGCTTCTCAGTCCGTCCCCATTGGCAGCCCCATTTAGAGCGTCCGGTTTGATCACATACTCGTTCAGTCCCGGTCCAGCTGGATTTGGTGAGCTCCCATTAGATCAGGCACACTGTCTCAGTGGGTGGACCAGCCCCTCACTGTCCTAACTTCCTTGCTCATCTTCTCCCACCTTCTGCTCTTCAACTGGACCTTGGGAGCTCAGTCCATTGCTCTGATGTGGATGTGGGTCTCTGTCTCTATCTCTATTCATGCCAAACGAAGATTCTATGGTAATATTCTAGATAATCATCAGTGTGATAGTGGGGCAAGGCCAGTTCCAGCACCCTCTCCTCTGCTGCCCAAGGACCTAGCTGGGGATATCCCCGTGGACACCTGGGATCCCCTCTAGAGCCAAGTATCTTACCAACCCTAAAATGGCTCCCTTAATGTAGATATCTTCTTCTCTGTTCCAGTATCCACCCTTCCTCCATCTCCACCCTCCCAAGCTCTTTCCAATCCTTCCCTTCTCCCTTCTGTTTCCCCCTCTCCCCTTCGCCAACCCCACCCCCACCCGTATGGCCACGCCTACCCCCACCCCCATGCTCCCAAGTTTGGCCCAGCGATCGTGTTTGCTTCCAATATCCAGGAGGATCTATGTATGTTTTTCTTTTGGTTCACCTTGTTATTTGGCTTCTCTAGGCTTGTGAACTATAGGCTCAATGTCCTTAGTTTATGGCTAGAGTCCACTAATGAGTGAGTACATACCATATTCACTTTTTTGGGTCTGGGTTATCTCACTCAGGATAGGGTTTTCTATTTCTACCCATTTGCATTAGAATATTATTTGAAGATGTGTTACATTTGCTTATGCTATGGAACATTTGTGGTATGTGTATGTGTGAGGTTTGGGCTTCCATCAACAGTTAAAAGAAATTCTAGGCTTCCCTGAATTTCCTAAAATTACAAGAATTTTTGGTACCTTCAATGTGGGTCTTGAGAACTGAACTTTTGACTGAAAGATCCGTTTCTGCGCTAAACTGGTGTGCCATCCACCCAACCCTATTGTTCCCTTTCAAATCAATAACTATTTTAAATCACAATCCATATTTGATATCACTATTGATTCGTTGCTATGTCATTTTATTTTAATACAATGCAGTTTGTGTGTGTGCGTACACACGTTTCAGTATGAGTGTGAAAGGAGTAAGTCCATTCAAACAGATGTTTCTAGAACTTAGGTTAAAAGTAAATGTGAAAGTGTGTTCTGAGACTAAATCTTAAGGAAGAAAATGAAAAAATGAAAAAATTGAAAAGAATGTCATAAAGCATAAGGCTCCTAGGCAGAATTTATTACAACATATATGACATCCATTCATTTTTCATTTTTCCAACATATTATATATCTCTCGAAGGATATTGGCCCCTTCTTATCTCCTAAAAGCACATCCCTACTTCATGCCAAGCTCTGTTTATTCGTCTAGCACATTCTTAGGGTGGGATTCTCAGGACTTTGTGCCTTGCTGCTCCTGGCATGGGCATAAGAATTCAGTGTCCAGTTTGCTACCTTAAGCTTGATGGGCTTGACTTTTCCTTGGTTATCGTAAGGCTATGGATTTCTCATTTTGTTTGACATCATGTTCTAGCATTGATTATTTCTATCTTAGGACACATAGCCTATCAAGAAAAATAAAAAACAATTTAGCATAAGAGACATGCTGCCTCTGCCTTGACTTAGTAAGTTGAAGAGCCTGCCTGCTAGTCTTTTGTAAATAAACACCTTCTGGTTTTTGTTGTTTTCAGAAAATGTGTCCTTGAACATCTATCACAGTGAAGGAGACATTAGACTAACTAATTACTATTCAATATAGTTTTCCTGCTGCTTCTCTTTCTAGAAAGCTCTTAGCATCGCTTCCAGAAACATCTGGCTATGTTTATCCTTTAGTTTTTATATTTCTAATTCTTTCCAAAGCAACGATGCCTCCATGTATGTGGTTCAAGGTTGCCACAGATACACTTGTCTTTCAACTTTGAAATTTTGTGCCTATCCTACACAGTAACTGCTTTGGGTCTCTATGAGAATTCTACTTTAAATTGCTTTGAACTTATGTTTCTAGTACTTAAAAAAAAAAGAAAACTTACTTTGTTCACTGTAAATAAATGAAAATACAGGGTCAATGAAATGGCACAGTAGGTAGAGAACCTTGCTGCCTAGCCAAAGAAGAGAATAAACTCTGAGGAAGCAAAGGAGAGAGAGGGATAAAAATTATAAATCTTAATAAAATTTCTACTACCATTCTATAAAATGTATATATAAATAAGACATGGACAGTCATATCATTGATTAATTGTTACTCTATTGGAGCAGTTTTTCCTTTTCTAACCATTCATCTTTAAAGCATAATTATAATCATGTATATTTCCACAGTATTTGTTCTTGTTAATATCTAAATGTTTTGCAAGTGTTTTTTCTTGATTATCATAATTCTACTAAATACTAGTCATAATTACATGGATGAGATTTTAGTGTTTTAAGTCGATGCAATGCATTCAGTATTTGAATATCCTATAATCTTGCTAATTTTATTATATTCTTAGAAGAAAATATGTGTCAGTTTTTCTGAAGAGCCAAGCCATTTGAGAAACATTTTTCATGGATATTATTCTGTCTTTGTATCATTTGTTTCTTAAACAACTACAATGCAACAAATGTATGTATACCATTGAATTTTAAAGTACTCATAAACATTGCACGCAGTATTACTAATTAAGACAGCACAATTCTGTGAAATTGTGTAGGTGGCTTATTTCCAAGTCCAACATTGTTCAAGATTTTTATGACTAAGATAATTGGCTATTTTTCCAGCTTTCAAAACATAATAAAGCTTTCCCATGCAAAGTGTCTTATCAAATATTAAAGGGTCCCATTTTCCATCACTTGTATGTGTGTGTATATATTTACATGCATGTTCATATGTATGTGGTTACAGTGATATAGATGTGTTGCAAGAAGCACGCAGGCCTGCTTTTCGTCCCGGTGGCCACCCGGCTCCCGCCACCTGGTGCCTGGCTAGCTTATACCCAAAATAATTACACGGAAACTGTATTCATTGAAATACTGCCTGGCCCATTAGCTCTAGCCTTTTATTGGCTAACTCTCACATATTTGTTTAACCCATTTCTAATAATCTGTGTGTCACCACGAGTTGTGGCTTACCAGGAAAGATTCAACGTGTATGACCTGTCAGGCTTCATGGCAGCAGTTCTCTCTAACTCTGTCCCCTTCCCAGCATTCTGTTCTCTTTATCCTGTCTATCTAAGTCCTGCCCTATCAGAAGGCCAAGGCAGATTCTTTATTAACCAATAAAAGCAACCCAAATACAGAAGGACCCTCCTACACCATTTCCCCTTTTTCTATTTAAACAAAAAAGAAAGGCTTTCATTTTAACATAGTAAAGTTACATATAACAAAACAATTATCAAGCAAGAATTACAATTACCATATTTAGATCTATTTTATCTTTTATCATAACAATGGAAAACTATCACTATAACTATCCATTCTTCAACTCCATAAAAGACTCCAGAAGGATAAAATATTACCTAAGTAAACAAGAAATAAGCAACTTCCAAACTCTAGAAATGACAGAGACATCTTGCTGCCTGGACAGTCACCCAAAGCTCCTCTGTACCATTGGGGCATCCAACTTCAGCCTACAGGCCCATAGTATCCAGCAGACTTTTCCATGAAGCAGGAAAATTCAAAGACAGTTCAGTCACTTTCTTTTGTATCCTGTAGAATGTCTTGCATACTCTTTGATGAAGCAGGAACCCTGAAGGATCATCTCACCTTTAGGCAAGTTTAGTAGTCCTCTCTCTGTGGGTTCTTAGTGTCCAGTTTATGCAACAGTCCAGGCAAGAGCACTTTCTTGCCCAAATGGCAAACCAACTCCATAAGGAGCCTCTTCGATGCCCATCTTCCTCTTGAAGTAGCTGGTACTGCCAGGAGCAGATGTGTCTCATTGTCATGAAATGTCCTAAGTTATTAAAATATTTAAATGCCATATTCTGTCGTCTTTGAAAGATATGAAGAATGTCTATCTAACTGAAATATACCTCTATATATCTAGAAAATCTAACTAACATGACTACAAGCTTGACTATATCAATGATTATCCATTAACAACCTACATTTCTTAATTATACATTATATTTTTAAATGAACAACACAATCACAATACCTTAATCAAGGTCAGAAATACATATATATGACAAAATTGACCTTAAATTTATATCACTAAAGCAAAATTTATACCGATGTAAATTATCTACATCTATATACTCCCCCTTTAAATTTAAAGAACATTTATAAACAATATTTGGGAATATGGGCGTAGGACTCTTAATCCCAGGGTCGTGGGTTCATGCCCCATGTTGGGCGCCAAACTGTTGCAAGAGGCGCCCGAGCCTGCTTTTCGACCCAGTGGCCACCCGGCTCCAGCCGCCTGGTGCCTGGCGCCTGGCTAGCTTATACCCAAAATAATTACATGGAAACTGTATTCATTGAAATACTGCCTGGCCCATTAGCTCTAGCCTCTTTTTTGGCTAACTCCCACATATTTGTTTAGCCCATTTCTAATAATCTGTGTGTCGCCACGAGTCGTGGCTTACCGGAAAAGATTCAGCATGTGTGACCTGTCAGGTTTCATGGCAGCAGCTCTCTCTAACTCTGTCCCCTTCCCAGCATTCTGTTCTCTTTATCCTGTCTATCTAAGTCCTGCCCTATCAGAAGGCCAAGGCAGATTCTTTATTAACCAATAAAAGCTACCCAAATTCAGAAGGACCCGCCTACACCATAGATGCATATGTGATGCCCAGAGAACATTGATGGCTGTAATTTTCAGACACAGCACACCTTGAATTTTATTATCAAAATAAAATTTTTGATTTCATATATATGCACTCTATTTTATTTCCTCTTCCATGCCAATCTATACACCATCTCAAATTTTTGCCTCCTTTTTTTTGGTTATGTTTACATATATACATATTAATATTAGTGTTTATGAGTATCTGTGTTTGTGTGTGTATGTATGTATGTATGAATGAATATGTTAATGGAACTTCCAGAGTTCATTTATCATTGCTTTCTTGGTATTGTATATTCAATAATGGGGTTAATTGTTGCTTCCCACCCACCTTAGTTTGTCTACTGATGCTCTCATTGTTCATGCCTTGATTAGATAGCTATATTGTTGAGATTTCAAAGGTATAGTTTCCTATCATATTCAAGAGACACTATCTCATCGAAGACTTCTAGTCTTCTGGGCTCTTATAGTCACCCATCCCTTTTTCTCAGCCATTCCTGTTTTAATGTATAGTTGTATCATAAATCCTTAAATTGGGTTAAGAACTCCAGAGTTAGCTGTTCTCTGTATTTTGATCAGTCATTACCTTCTGGAATTGGCTCCCTTTGCTTTGATGATGGATACGAGCTATACTATGTATATATATACATATATATATATATATATATATATATATATATATATATATATATATATACAAGTGCTTTGGATGTATTTAGGAATTTCACAATTTAACAAAGTGTAATTAGTAGTTTCTCTAAGGTTCAGGACCTCATTAGTCAAAGTAATTGGCTAGATTTGCAGTACCAAACATGATTTTCCTCCTTTAATTGAGTCTAGGCAGCTGTTGGTTACTAACAAGATATAAAATATAAGTGCCACTGTTGCACCTTCAGTATCAAGCTAGTCATTGTGGCATTTAGAGGCATCAGAGCTAGACTGGCCTTTCTCGTTTGACAGCTCACATAGATTCATCCAGTATTCTAACTGTTGTTATCATGGTGGAGGTTTTTATTCATATCAAATTTATTTCCTCAAAGTAGTCTATTTAAATAGTATGGTGCCATAAACAATATAATAGGACCTCAATTTCAAGATTTTGAGCTAAATAAAGGCAACTGCATTTATCTACATTGTTTGGGGGGTTCTTATTCATAATAAAAATTGCAATCCTTCCAAAAGGAATCTATAGATTCAACGCAATCCCCAAAATCCTAAAAAAAAAAATATTCACAGACCTGGAAAGAACAATACTCAACTTCCTATGAAAAATCGGAAAACCTAGAATAGCCAAATCAATCCTGTACAATATAGAAACTTCTGAAGGCATCACCATCCCTGACATCAAGCTCTATCATAGAGTTACAGTAGCAAAAACAGCTTGGTATTGGCATAAAACAATTGACCAATGGAATTGAATCAAGGACCCAGATATTAACCCACACACCTATGAACACCTGATTTTTGACAAAGGAACTAAAATTATAAAATGGAAAAAAGAAAGCATCTTCAACAAATGGTGTTGACATAACTGGATGTCAATATGTAGAAGAATTAAAATAGATGCATATCTGTCCCCACGCACCAAATTCAAGTTCAAATGGATTAAAGATCTCAATATAAGTATGAACCTGATAGACGAGAAAGTGGGAAGTAGCCTTCAATACATGGGCACAGGAGACCAATTCTTAAATATAACTCCATTAGCACAGATCCTGAAAGCAACAGTAAATAAATAGTACCTCCTGAAATTGAGAAGCTTTTGTGAAGCAAAGTAAACAGTCAATAAGACAAAACGGCAACATACTGAATTGGAAAAGATCTTCACTAACCCCACATCAGACAAAGGACTGATCTCCATACTATATAAAGAAATAAAGAAATTAGACTTCAAAATACCAAATAATCCAATTAAAAATGGGGTATGGATCTAAACAGAGAATTCTCAACAGAAGAATTTCAAATGGCTGAAAAACACTTAAGGAAATGTTCAACATCCTTATCTATCAGGGAAATGCAAATCAAAATGACTCTGAGACACCATCTTACACCAGTCAGAATGGCTAAGATCAAAAACACCAATGATAGCTTACACCGGACAGGATGTAGAATGAGGGAAGACTACTCCTTTGCTGGTGGGAATGCAAACTTATACAACCACTTTGGAATTCAGTAAGACAGTTTCTCAGAAAACTGGGAAACAACTTAATTCAAGACCCAGCAATACTCTCTTGAGAATATACCCAAAGGATGCTCAATAATACTATGAGGACATTTGGACATTTGTTCAACTATGTTTATAATATAATAGCCAGAACCTGGAAACAAACTAGATGCCCCTCACCTGAATAATGGAGAAGAAAAATGTTGTTCATTTACACAGTGGATGACTACTCAGCAGTGTTAAAAAAAATGACATCTTAAAATTTGCATGAAAGTGGATAAAACTAGAAAAAGAAAACATCCTGTGTGAGATAACCCAGACCCAGAAAGATGAGCATGGTAAGTATTCACTCATAAGTGGAAACTAGCTATAAAGAAAAGGATATCAACCCCAGGAGATGCTAAGTAACAAGGAAAGTCCTAAAAGAAACATATATAGAACCCCCTGGGAAGGGTAAATAGAAAAGATCTCCTGTGAAAATTGGGAGCATGAGGGTGGGCAAAAGGGGAGGAAGAGGGTAGAAAGGGACAGGGAGGAGAACTTGTTGGAATGGGCTAGTTGATATGGAGGACAAAGATGGAGAGCTAGGAAAGAGATTGTCTTTATTGAGGGAGCAATTTTGGAGTTAGCAAGAAACCTATTACTAGAAAAATTGCCAGTAATCCACAAGGATGACCCCAGCTAAGACCCTAAGCAATAGTAGAGAGGGTGTCTGAACTGACCTTGCCCAGCAGTTAGATTGATGACTATCTTCAATGTCATCATAGAACCGTCATCCCACAACTGATGGAAGCAGACACAGTGATCCACAGCAGAGGACTGCTTTGAACTCCCAAGTCGAATTGAAGAGTGGGAGGAGTGAGAATACAAGCAAAGTGGTCAAAACTATGATGGGGATACCCACTGAAGCATCTTACTTGAATAAATGGGAGCCCACCATCTCTGGCTGGACAGGGAAGGAACAACCAGCATAGAACCAAACTAGGCCTTCTTAACGTGGGTGACAGCTGTATGTATGTGGACTGTGGGGTCACTGGCAGTGGACCAGGATTTATCCCTTTTGCTTATACTGGATTTCTGGAACCCATTCTCTTTGAAGGAATATCTTTCTCAGGCTAGATATAGTGGGGAGGGCTTTGGTTCTTCTTCAAAGCAACGTGCTGGACTTTGTTGACTCCCCATGGAAAGTCTTGCCCTCTCTGAGGAATGGATGGTGGGTGGTGGGATAAAGAGGAGGGAACAGGATTAAGGGGAGAAGTCGAAACTCGAATTGGTATGTAAAATGAGAAAAGGTAGCTGTTTTAAAATAGATAAATAAAAGCTCTGCTTCTTCCACAAAGCACATAATTAAGAAAGGGAAGAAATAATCTATTTACTGACAGAGAATATTGCAAGCTATATGTGATAAAGCTTACCAATTCAAATATATATAAAAATTTTATACACTCATACCATTTAAAATGGAAAAATTCTCAAAGTAATTTTAGTAATAATACAATACATATCTTTGAAGCAACTGAACATTATTAATCTTCAAGAAAACGCAAATTAAAACTTTAATAGTATATTACCTTACATACTTTAGAATCACTAGCATAAAAGCAACAAGAGGTTCTATGTTTTGGTGAGGATGAAATAAAAAAAAACTCTCTATACACATGGTGAGCAAACCAATTGGCATAAACAACATAATAGACAATATGGCTCTGGATCCCCAAACTGTGGTGAAAGTATCATGTTATGCATGAGTTGCACCTCTGCGTATAATAATGAAAAAAATGGAGACAGCATCTTAGTAAAATACCTGTGTCTCCGCTCAATACAGCATTATTTTCAGTAGTCACAATGGACCAGCCCCTCATGGTCCTAACTTCCTAACTCATCTTCTCCCACTTTCTGCTCTTCACCTGCACCTTGGGGGCTCAATCCATTGCTCTGATGTGAATGTGGGTCTCTGTCTCTATCTCCATCCATCGGATGAAATTTCTCCCACCTCTATCCCCGCCCCTGGCTTCCAACTTTTGCTTGATGATCCTGTTTGCTTC
>PVIU01008692.1:0-81441 GCA_004026605.1 Ondatra zibethicus | reverse complement strand
AAAAAAATTTACATTTCCTCCCCTTCTCCCAGTCCCCTCCCGCTCCCCCACTACCCCTCATTCCTCCCCCTGCTTCCTTAAAAGAGGGCATGGTACCCTGCCCTGTGGGAAGTCCAAGGCCCTCCCCCCTCCATACCGGCCTAGGAAGGTGTGCATACAAAAAGACTAGGTTCCCAAAAAGATAATACATGCAGAAGAGATAGGTCCTAGAGTCATTATTGATCACTTCTCAGTCTGCCCCCATTGGCAGCCACATTCAGAGAGTCCAGTTTGATCATATGCTCGCTCAGTCCCGGTCCAGCTGGATTTGGTGAGCTCCCATTAGATCAGGCACACTGTCTCAGTGGGTGGACAAGACCCCACAGTCCTAACTTCCTTTCTCATTTTCTCCCACCTTCTGCTCTTCTCCCATTCAAGGATGCCTTTTTGTCTTAATGACTATGTCTCTTGCTTTACAGAAGCTTCTCAGTTTCAGGAGGTCCCATTTGTTCATTGTTGCTCTTATTGTCTGTGCCACTGGGGTTTTACATAGGAAGTGGTCTCCTGTGCCCATGTATTGCAGGCTACTTCCCACTTTCTCTTCTATCAGGTTCAGTGTGGTCGGATTTATATTGAGGTCTTTAACCCATTTGGACTTGAGTTTTCCGCATGGTGATAGGTAAGGGTCTAATTTCATTCTCCTACAGGTTTACATCCAGTTATACCAGCACTATTTGTTAAAAATGCTTTCATTCTTCCATTGTATAATTTTAGCCTCTTTGTCAAGTATGAGATGTTCATAGGTTTGTGGATTAATATCCAGGTCTTCGATTCGATTCCCTTGGTCAACATCTCTGTTTTTATGCCAATACCAAGCTGTTTTCATTACTGTAGCTCTGTAATAGAGTTTGAAGTCAGGGATGGTAATGCCTCCAGAAGTTCCTTTATTATATAGGATTGTTTTGGCTATCCTGGGCTTTTTGTTTTTCCATATAAAGTTAGTTATTGTTCTCTCAAGGTCTATGAAGAATTTTGTTGGGATTTTGATGGGGATTGCATTGAATCTATAGATTGTCTTTGGTAGGATTGCCATTTTTACTATATTGATCCTACCAATCCAGGAGTATGGGAGATCCTTCCATTTTCTGGTATCCTCTTCGATTTCTTTCTTCAAGGCCTTAAAGCTCTTGTCAAATAGACCTTTCACTTCCTTGGTTAGTGTTACCCCAAGATACTTTATGCTATTTGTGGCTATCGTGAAAGGTGATGTTTCTCTGATTTCCCTCTCTATTTATTTATCCTTTGTGTATAGGAGGGCTACTGATTTTTTTGAGTTGATCTTGTATCCTGCCACTTCACTGAAGGTATTTATCAGCTGTAGAAGTTCTTTGGTAGAGTTCTTGGGGTCACTTATGTACACTATCATATCATCTGCAAATAACGAAAGAGGAGAGCAAAATAGTAGGACATTGATACAGTCTTTGTTTACATTTCCCCAGCTCTTTCACTATCCTTTAACCTAGAGAACACTCGCCAACTACTTCTCCTCAGAGTTGTTATTCCACAAAGGTATCAGTGTTCCTATTTGACCCATGCTAAAAGCCACATTTTCTGTTCTGCTTTCTGGGAATCCATCACTTTAAGTACATCACTTAGGATGCCTAACAGTTTATGGTTTTCCTGATGAGAATCTGGTGAAAAATCAAAGAACTGAAGAAAGAGAACACAATGGCTCCTTCTGGCTCCTACCTATTTTGAACTTCATCTGCTAGTCCTTTCAAGCCCACAGCTCCAAAAGGTAGATCTCCTCCTCCTCTTCTCCTTAGGCCAAGAGGTGAAATTGCCACCAAATGTCCCTGGCCTCTCAGCACATTGCCCTTAAACTAATTGAGTTAGGTTTTACCTCCTGATATTGTCTTGAATAAGATAGTCAAACTAAAATGAATGAAAATCATGAACTTCATTTTTCTGTTCAGAGCACTCCAGGGAAAATGCCAGAAACCTCCTCTACCTACAGGTCTAGCAACATCAGTTTCCACATCCTGTGAAACATTGGGGCTCCAGATGTAACAATCACCGGCCATGGTTAACACTGGTTGTGTGAATGTGCTAATCTGGCATTTTAAACTTTTTAAAAATTTTTGATTTAATTTTAATTAACATGTAGTTAAATTTAACATGTCTTTATTCCATCTGAAAAGTGTCAAGGAAGAGTTTATGGGGTGGGTTTTAAATCCCATCAAATATTGGTTAGTTATACAACAAGCTCTGTGCCACTATTGTACTCCCACAACTTGTAGGTGGGTCATCATTAGGGATCAATGACTTTGAAGCTGGGTTGGTGTCTACCTTTCTTCTATGATAGCATGGAGAGTACCTTCACATATATATATATTTCTTTTGCTTAGGGTTTTTTGGCTCTTTTTCTTCTGTTTGTATTATTCTATTCTGATTTGCTTGTTTTTTTGTTTCATCTTAATTTGTTATTTACATTATCTGTTTGTATTCTAATTTGAGACAGAAAAGGAGCAGATCCAGATAGTAGAGGAAGAAGGAGGGCATCAGAGTAGTTGGTGTAGGGAAAATGGATAATCATAATACAGTGTATGAAAAAATATATTTTCAATAAAAAATTATTATAAAAAAGTTTCTAGTTACTGAGAAATTTTAAATATTTGACATAGGAGTATAACAACCTACACTTTTCCCCCTTTTTAGAAAGAACCTTACTTTGGTGCTAGGCAAGTCTTAAGCTCAAGATGTCCCTGTCTCAGCCTCCACAGTGCAAGATTGTAGGCAGGCACTACCAAATCTGACTTAAATCATCCGTTTGAATAACACATTTTTTTGAAATCTCCAAAATTTAGTCACCACATTTTGAAGAACTATAATATTTTGTGTGTGATAAATTATTTGATAAATCAATTGAAATGAATATCTCATCTTATACCAATTCATATATCTCTTACACATCTGCTGAGATATATAGTACTACAACAGTGCTCTAGGCTTTCCCCCAAAGATGCAATGTATCCTCCCAGTTGAATCTTCTCATTTACACTTAGGTATGGCATCATGTCTTTTGTTCAGAAAGAAGTGTCTTCTTCCCATCTTAGCCACTGCTTTGCTTCTCTCATTGATGGAAAATTCCCCAGAGTGATGCTAAACCATCCCTGCTCTCACTTCTTCCCTCTTAAAGACCAACCTACCTGCCCTGCTTCAAAATATGTCAAGACCCTGACCACTTTCCCCTGTCTGTCCTGTTACATTGGCCCATATCAACATCATCTCTTACACAGACTATTATTACAGCTTCCTAACTAATCCCTCGGTTTGCTCTTTCCCACCCTTGTTGAGTCTAACAAAGCAGCAAGAACAACTATGACAACAAGGCAATTTTACCCCGTCTGTTCTCTTCTCAGGAGAATTCGGCGATTACCCATTTCACCTGGAGTACATACCAATGACTAATAAGACCCTTCAAGACCATATCATGATGACATTTATCATGCCACTTTCTCTATCTGCTTCTTGGTTATTTCTAAATCCACCAGCTTGCTCTTACCCTAGGCCCTGGCACTAGCTAGTCTCTCAGCCTAGATCAGCTCCTCCATGTGTGTACATTCTTCTTTACAGCTTTAAACCCGCTCAAAATTTAGCTTCCCTACAAGTATGGACCTGGATCTCACCACTTAGGTTAAATTGTGACACCCCAAATCTTAGCCGAACCATTCTATTGTTTTCTCTTGTTTCCTGACATTTGTATACATCCTTGTATATTTATTTTTGTTCTTTATTCCTCTGGTGTGCAGTTTCCACAAAAGAGAATATATTTCAAAAGGGATTTGAATCAAGTTTTGGTATTTTAAATGATACCAGAGTTCAATTCCTTTATTGAATTTAAAAGTACGCTAGTGTGTGCTGGGGGAGTATGAGGTATGAGTATATGCCTCTATGTGTGCTCTTGAAGTGTTAGGATTTAAACCCAGGGACTTCTCCAAGCAAACAAAGGGCTCTACAATTGATCTAGATCCTCAGGCAGTAATTTTCTAATCCTTAAAAGCTCTGTTTTCTTATGCAAACAAGTGCTTATGGTCTAGTTTATGAAAAATATACATTTCAGACACATGTTACTTACCAGGGTTATGAGCCTTTTATCAAATAATAAGTGCATTTGAAATTCCCAGAAGCCAGGTACCACATTATGACAGTAAGAAGTGACATGCTAAGGAACTCACATCCCAGCAAGTGGCAACTGACAGCTTACAATAGCTCTAAAGAAACCTGAGCCTGCCATTGCAGAATGGACGTCACAACTGCTTGTTATTTATACTAAATAAATGAAACAAAACTACAGAGCACCCTACTCAGAAGAACTTAGAGTTCATCCAGTCCAACTCCCCTACCAGCTCTTCAGTAGGATATGTATCACCCATCAAGAGCTAGTATCAATAATCCTACACTGCTTCCTCTAATGTGCAAAGAAATGCTAGCTATTGCTAAATGTCAAGATGCTCTGCATTGGTTTGGAACACAGTTGTAAAGATAACAGCACGCTCACTTCTGAAAAGCACCATGATATGCCGCTAGAAAAAGAAAGACCCCTTTGGTATATTATATTCCATAAGTAGTACTTTTGCACCTAGCCAACAATTGGAAAACAGTCCTCTGGGAAAGAGTATGTGAGGCGTTATTATTTACACTAAGGATTCCTCTGTGTTGGATCCAAAAGCACAGATGGATATACCATTCATCATCTTGCTCTTTTCTTTACATTGGAACTGCTTCATAGGAATAGCACAAATCCTAGAACTGAAGAAAGTATACCATCTTTGATGGCTGGGGAAAAGAGGAAAGAAAATAAATGACTTTATTACCAAGGTATAATCTTCATTATCAATATCAGAATAAAAAATACTATTTCTATACTCAAAATTTTTGTGAAAAATCACTGACAAAATGACAAATTTCTGCTGAATTTGACAAATAATTCTGAGTAGGTAATTCACCCAGTCCCTGCTCTTTTTGCTTTTGTATGTGTGGTAAAACTCTTCTAATTATTTCCCATCCAATATCTAAGACCTTTGAGCATATTATACTACATGGCTTAAGAAGATTTGGCAGAGGAAACTGGCTTGAAAGACCTTGAAAAAGGATATCATGAATCCCTAAAAGTGGAGGTATTTTTTTTCAGATAAAATCAGAGAAACAATGCTACTATGAAAAGGTTGACTGTAACTGGCTTTGGAAATGTTGGATGGTGGTCACAGGTCAGGGAATCTTACCAGCTTCTAGAAGGTGATGAAAGAAAGGGAACTGATTCCCTGGGAGGCCTTCACATAGGAAACACAGCCCTGCCAATTCCTGGTATAAGATGATGATGATGATGATGATGGTGGTGGTGGTGGTGGTGGTGTGTGTGTGTGTGTGTTTCTAAGACCCTGAATATGTGGCCAATTGTTCTCTTGGATCGCATACAAAGAAAATGAGTATTCATTGAGAAGAATTTTGCAACTATGAACTGAGATTCCCCTCCTTGTAGGATCAGTGTACCAAATATAAAATCAGTCCAAGTTTTCTTTCTACTTCCTCAAAATTTGGATGAATAGGGAGCACATAGGTGGTTCTCTGGGATGGTGCTATCTCTGTGTGCGTTTTTTACATTACTCACATTCACACACACACACACACACCACATGCCACAGTGCACAGTGCATATAGAGTTCAGGCAATAATAATTGCTTAGCAAAAGTACACTTCCTAAATACTTTTATTATCAGACTTTATGAAAGAGATTTCTTGAAAGTGGAACTAAGGATGGAAAATATGCATTAAATCTTTCCTTTAAAATGCATCTAAACCATACTTGGCTTAATAAAGCCCTGCTTCCAAAATTCATAGAACAAGAGAAGTTTTAATTATACACAATTTAAGTTAAAAATTTCATGCTCTAAGATACACATTTCCTCTATAAAATTTTGAAACACTTATAAAATACTAAAATAAAACAGAACTCTAAAATGTAAATAAAAATGCAGGTTGAATATAAGCAATAGTCACAAGATTTTTGCACACACAAAATGAAAAGAGTTGTAATTGCAATGATATTTATATGACACATTTGCAGAGTAGATTGGTTGTTAAAACAGAAATGTTCCAATATACTCAATGTACTAGGGAAATAAGGTTGTATTTGGGGAAGTAAAAAAGATAGAGAATATGAAGTACAAGGGAGCACAAAGTATCAGTTGGCTTACCTATTTTGTGGTGTGTGTGTTTATGTTCGTGCGTGCGTGCATGCAACACACAGGTCAAAACTTCCTACTGTGTCTACCATGTGGTTTTCATGGATGGAAACTGCTGATCCATCTCACCAGCTCAACTTAGAAACTTTTTGACTTTAAAACAGTGTGAGAGTGAGGCATATTCACTAGAGACCACACATTCTAAGTTTCTTCCTAAAAAGCCTTCTTCCCCATATGCTCCTATATTCTTCCTTGTCACAGGCCCAGAAATGCCATCAAGTGACCATAGATTGGAATCTCTCAAGCTGTAAAAGAAGTAAATCTTTTTTCCTCTAAGTTTTTTTTTTTTTGGCAGAGTGACAAAAAACTGTAACAACTTCCCAACATCAAAGAAATAAACATATACATACATGAGATTCCTAACATGTTATTATAAATTATGATTTAGTTAGATTAGTTTGCACAACTGTATTTAATCACACTCAAGGTACAGCAAGCTAAATAAGGTATGGTGTTTTATAGAATAGAAACAGTGAGTGCATTTTTGACTAAATGATATTTTCAAATTGTAATCATTTTCTTCAAACATAATTCCAAAGTAAATCAAGGAGCATGTGTTAATATAAAGGTGATTAGTGACATATTTAATACAGTGTGGAGTACCTCATATAAAGCAGATTATTTTATATCTGTTTTAATAATAGTTTAATAGAATGATTATTTGATTTTAAATTGAGCCACCAGAAGGATACCAAACATAAGAAGTTTGGACTGATATCTATTCATAACTAAGTCTAGCCCATAATTTAGTTCTATTGAAAATTTTGGTTTAATTAGAAGTATACATCTATACTTAGTTTCAACTTTGCACAGAGTTAATTTAAAAAAAATATGTATTCAGAAATTCAAGTGCTGGCTAAACGGTTACATCTATATTTGCATCATCTAAACTTATATAAATAAAAAGGTCAGAGTTTCATACTTTTTCCAATAAATCTTTTCTGTGTAATAGTTGAAGGAAAAAATAGAGAGAGATTACTAATTCAAACTTCTTTTGTGTATTTAAATTCCACACTTGAATGTAAAGATGTTTATTCCCAAGGGGATACACAATATTTCACATTAAAGTGCCTCTTGCTCTTTTCTAAGAATGATTTAACTTTGAAATTCTATGTCAACAACAAAAAAATCTGTGATGCTCTTGTAGCAGATAATTAATTCCTCATTTTCTCTCCTCTTTAACTAAACTTTATAAAATGCCCTGTAACCATACTTGAACAGGGTGCTGACAATTTAATTAGATCAAGACATCAGCAAAGAAGAAAAATGATAGAATAGAAGACAGTTATAGATTACAGTTTGATCTCCTGCTACTATTTCTCAATGAGTACAGAAGTGATATAAAATGACTACCTGAAAAGTCAATAGATACTCACAAGCTGAAATTCTTACTCTTCCACCAATAATGGAATTGAAAAGAAAAAAGGCCCCATTAATACATAGTACGGTACCATTCAAAGGGAACTGACCTTGAAATCAGAAGGCCCCTTTTCAAATCTCATTTTACCGTTTACTGTCAATGAGGCCATAGGGAAGTCATTGGAACTCTCTGAGGCTCATTTGTCCCCTGTTTGTGAAACAAAGCAAATGTACTTTATGGCAGTAACATATAGAACAGCTGAATAACAGCATTTCTTCAGGTTTTCTGCTGGAACAATCTGTGGAACGTTTGTAAGGAAAGATGGAGAGGAGGGAAGGAAGGTCCAACATGGAAAAGTTCATCACAAAATTTCCAATGAAAAGCAAGATCATTCACGAAACAGAAAAGCCAATGCATGACAAAGAACTCATAGAATTCTTTCCATTGAATTCTGAGAAGCAGAATGCAAATGAGAACCCACATGAGAATTTAGTTGACTTCACAAATATGAGGTACTACTCATGGTATTTTATACCTGAGTTGGGTAAACTTATGTAACTTTATGTGGAGCCACTTAGGTATAGCCTGGGATCCTCAGCAAAGAGTAGATAGACATAAATAGGAACATTGTTGCTGCATTTGTATCCAAGAAGGGTGTTACAATAAAGTTCATAGGACACCATGAAAGAGTGGCTCAAAATGGTATCCACAGCTTGCTCTTTGTGTTCTCTGGGAAACAGGTAGCAGAGATTGAGCCGAAGCACAAAGCATCCTGTTTTCAAGAACTCTTTCATAGTAGAGCATTGTGAAAACTGGTCAGGGACTTGGAAAATTCAGAGCTACATCAGTCTCTCAAATTACAAACAAGCACAGAAACAGACCCATCATGCTCCCAGTGTATCAGATTTGGTGCACAAGGAAACTTTCTCCCCTAGATTTGTTTGCCCAAGAAATAATTTTCCCCTTATTTGTATAGATAAATAAATGCCATTTACAAATTATTACAGGTTGCTAATGCTAAGTCTTGGAGACCTCTTCAAGATGGCAATACTACCAGGATGCCTCATATTCATCCTGCGAATTCATTCTCCTGGGAAAACATCGTGCCTTTACTCAGAAACAGTGTGTCTGGGAAATAACTAAAATTTTCCTTTAAAAATGTTATCAAATGTTGAATGAGTTTGACCTGAAAGCAGGTACAAAAATTTTGGAGTGCCACCATTCAACAAGAGGAATAAAGGAGAATTACAAAAATAAGTGTGGATTATTATCATTCCTTAGGAAAGGGACATAAAAACATGGCTCATACTGCCTAAGAATGTCCCACAAAAGGCCATGAGAAAAATGAGCAAGACTTCCAAGACTTGACCTCAGGCCTTTGATAGATTCCAGTATCCATCTGGCTGGAAAGCTGGAAAATAGTAAAAATGAAATGACCGTAGTAGCACAACACATAGCTTCTTGTGATATGAAAAGTAGCTAAAGTTAACGAATTCCTTATAGTCCTCGTTACATAGGCAGTTCCAGATGAAGCTTAAGTCCTAGAAGACATTAGGACAAAGAAAGCACAGAGTAAAGCTTGTTTGGAGGGTCTAGATGGAACAGACATGTCCCTCCAAGCAATGCATTGCAGATTTGTCAGATACCCAGTGAGTGATATCAGAACTGTATAGCTCTCTTCCCATGGATGGAACTCAAGGTCCAAATGTGCTCATGGTGTTCAGAACGGTTAGATCAGGAGATAAGCAAACCTCATCTTCACATAAAATGCAGGAGAGACCATGGCTGAGCAGGTAGGAAAAGTGTAAGCATCATCAGCGGCCACTATCCAACAAAACCATTCCTTGCTCTGGTCAACAAGTCTTTCTTAGCACATTCAACTACATTGGATGTCCAAACAGAAAAAGAGGGTGAAAAATAGAAAGGGCATGTTCCCCGACCTTTCCATGTATTTTTCCCTAGAGGCTTGTATCATTTTGTTTTGTTTCCTCCTAAAGAATTAAATGTCACCATTCAGATTGTGTCCTATCATTTGCCAAGTCAATCTACATTTTTACTATTAATTAATAGTTGGGATTTTACTATCTGGCCCACTCATTAACATTCTATATTTTATCCAGAAATATTTATTGTCAACACTTTGGTCTTTGGATAAGAAATCTGCAGCATTCATAGCAACAAGGTCTCCTTTTTAAAATGAAGGTGAGATGAATTTGATACTGCTTTCATTTTATGCTTTGTGGAGTTGTTTTTGTTTTTTTGTGTGTGTTTCTTTAATCTATTTATTTTTCTTTGAAACTGGGTCTTCTATCACAGCCAGGTCTATATAGCTAAGGATGACCTTAAATTTCTAGCTCCCCTACCTCCACTTCCCAAGTACTAGAATTACAGTCATATGCCCAATGTATACCATGCTGAAGACCAAACCCAGAGCTTGTACCTGCTAGGTAAGAGGCCTAACAGCTAAGCTATATAACAGCCCTAACTTCGGTTTAACTGAAAATGATTAAATCACAAAACGTTAATGAACTTGAGACTATCTAAAAATTTTTAAGCATTTCATCAGTAAAATTTTAGGGAAGCTAAATTTTTTTTGTGCAATTGTTACTGTACAAGAGATTCTTATTTTCCTAAATATTTTCCCTTGCTATGTTTCATATTAAATAACACGTTAAAGGTAGCTTCGGCACTTGACTTACATAGTCTGATTCCTGGATAATTGTGAAAATTTTACATAGGAATCTCACTTTATTCCGTTTCTCAGTGACATTTCCAGATGTTATAAACCATCCTAGATTTTATCCCTCAGAAAAGACTACCCCTTTTCACACACAAATATTTAAATAAACATTCCTCAAGTAAAAGACAGTGAAGAAAGAATTCACAGACCAAAAATAACAATAGCAGAAAGCATCAAATTTCATGTCTTTTTATATTACGAAAGAATGACAGATAGGGAAAACATTACGACTATCTATCATGAGAAAGCTAGGGTTTGTCTTCCTCCAACACAGTAGTCTGTGGATTGCAATGCTACTAGACTAATGTTTTTCTTTTAAGGCATATTTTTTATAATTAAGAATGAAATCAACTGAACTTTCACAATTTTCTGAATTTTTGCCTCTATAAGAATTGTCTAAGATGCTCATGATCTCACAGGTTGTTTTGATTCACAATAAACAAATTCTAATTCAGGAACTCAGAGCTGTGCCCGAGGAAAGGAAATTTAAAAAATTATCGGTGATACCCATGATATTCCAGGACCACATTTGATGGAACTTCTAGCTCTTGTTCCAGTCTTTTTATTGACATTTCTGCATATTTTAGTGTTATCCAGTTATATACTTTACCATAATGTTTCAAGAAATATATTCATTTTATGGTTCTTTCCTAATATATTATTTGTGTAACAGTCTTTAAACATTTATGTTTCCCTTTAGGAAAACAGAAGATCAAATTTTAACTGGCCTGTGAACTTGGATAAAAACCTACTAGAACTCATAGGAAAAGGTGTTTCTCTGTTTTATTTTCTTTTTTATTAGAGTCACTGATTCTTAATTCAGCCCTGAATTTTATGGTTGAACCAATTTGATCCTATATTCAAGGTATTCATAAAGACAGAAGGAGCAAGCAAAGCAAAAGACAATTAAATTCACTTCCCCCACCTGATAAAATTTAAAGTAACAATGTTCAAACTCATGGTAAACCTCCAATGCTAAAAAAAAAAAGAAGAAAAATTCATTTTATTGACAAGTAGACAAATAAAAACACTCTGCTCCCTTGTAGTCACCATTAGCACTTTTAAAGCAATTAAAATATAGTCCATTAAAGACTCTGGGTGATTTGTAATGTGAGTTGGACATTGTGTCATTGGGGTCAGTCAAGATAGATTTTCATTCAATTACCTACACATCCTTCCTCCCCAAGGATACTTGAAGGAGTCATCTGTACCAAGTTCCTCGGTGATTTTTAACTTGAAGTTCATTAGCTCAATGGCAGATTGATGCATTGCACTTAAAACATACTCAAATGTCATCTTTTTTTTAAAAAAAAATCTACTATCATAGCCTCACACTATGGAGTTAAATTCAATCATTCAATTTGGCTTTTGGTTCTTCGGAGAAATTACATTCCTTTATCAAATTCAAGCTGCAAGGCTGCCAGAGCAAAAGTGTTAATCATGTCATTTGCTACCATTAATGAAAGCTTTGTTTTTATCCAGTTCTCTGTTCAACTTCCCTCTGCATTTATTTTTGTCTAGACAGAGCACCCCCACTGTATAATTCCTAAGAGTAACATATGCATTAGAAGCATATTAAGCCATCAATAAACAAATATTTATTGATCGGTTACCAGATGCCTGAGAGACCTATGTTCTTTACTTTAAGGACTTACCATATTTCCAAAATGTGATTTACACACATCAAATGACATTCAAAAGTCATAGTATAAAATACTTACTTTTATGCTTTAAAGCATTACAGTAGCTATCCCAATTCATGGTTTGACTTTCTATGGCTTCGATAATCTTCAGTCAAAAACTATCTTAAGATACTGATGGAAAGTTCCAATAACAAACTGTTAACAAGTTAACTGTTAACAAGGTTTAGCTTGCCATTCTTACTAAAGTGAGAAATATGCATGCCTTTTTAGACAGCTTTGTTTTTTCTAAAGTGCATGTATCTATTCACCTGATTACAGTTGAAAGATCATATTTCATGTAACTTTGCTTATAGTGAATTGCCATAGTTATGGAACTTTATTATTGGCTATTACTTTTGGTTTCTTGTGACTAATTATAAATAACTGTACCATGGTTATGCATATATAATAAAATGAGCCTGGCGGTGGTGGTACACACCTTTAATCCCAACACTCAGGAGACAGAGGCAGTCAGATCTCCAAATTCAAGGCTACAATAGTCTATAAACTGAGTTCCAGGACAGCCATCAGGGCTACACAGAGAACGCTTGACTTGAAAAAAATAAAAAAGAAAGAGGAGGAGGAGAAGGAGGAGGAAGAAGGAGGAGGAGGAGGAGAAAATGATGTGTTTCAGAAATCCATGAGAGTCTGTAGTTTTTTGTTTGTTTTACTCTGATTCTTTCAGGGCCCACCACCCAGCTCCTAAATAAATACATGGGGACAGTGGCTGGTTGTGTGTCTGGCTGCCCCTGACGTCCTCCTCTCATTCTCCTTTTCTCACTTCTAGCTCTTCCTCTGAGCCTAGATTTCTCCTCCTATTTGTTCTCTCTGCCCATTTTTCTCTCCCATTTCTCAGCCTATTGCTCTCTCCTGAGTAACTATTGGATATTCAGTTCTCTATTAGACCAATCAGGGGTTTTAGAGGCAATGTAACGCAGCTTCACAGAGTTAAACAAATGCAACATAAAAAAATGCAACACATCTTTACATCATTGAACAAATATTCCACAGCATAAATGAGTGTAACACATCTTACACTAATATTCCACAAAAGTGGTCTTGGAAATTATCTCTTAAAGGGGAAGGTAAGGCTACTTTATCTGAGCAACATTTGAGCAGAAAATAATAAAATGAGACCATTACAAAAAGACTGAAAATGGTAGAACACGGAACATATGCTCATAAGCAAGGCATGAGTTCAGTGTGCAGCATAGTGAATGGTCAGACTGTCTGGACTGAGAGCTGAGTGTCAGGACACACACAGTAGGAGAGACATGGGAAACATAAGACAGGAATAACATTGATGAGATCACACTGCTGAAAAACAAACAAAATATCAAAATCTGTCTCTGGCTTTTGAAATTTCCTTTCCTGAGAAAAATATAACATTCTAAAGCAATTCCACACCCTTGCCTCTTAGGTTGTTTATATACAGACGTTTTCAGCATGAAAATGAACTCGATTCATTTTTCATCATTTCTTCCTTTGTAGGGTACAGAGAAGAATGTAAATTCTTCTGTGACTGTGATATTCCTCTCCTCTTTACAGGGCAGCAAGCGATGCAAATGGATTTAACTCAGCATAATTAATCACTGACTAGGCCTGATGATAACATCCACACACATGGAAGGACGGAGATTCTGCTTTGCGTTTTACTGTGGACGCTTCGCTGTAAGAAGTTCAAATAAGAACAGTAACAAACTTCGATCTTGACTTACATAAATTTACCTTGTCAGTGGTATAATACCTTTTTAGGTGTAAGTATGAATTTGATCATAAAATCCTTCTTACTTAAGAAACAGAAAAATCTTTCTCTCTAGTGAGTCCCCCACACTGTCCTCTCTCTGAAAAAGGAATTGCTTTATTGTTCTTTGTGTCTGCTCGTCTATTGTCTTCCTTGGCACCAGGGAGGAGGGCAGGTTACAGAGACCTTTGACAATGATGCATAGCCTGGTTTATCTAACATTTGGATTTTGTGGCCTCTTGGTCACCCCTTTGTCACCTCCTGTCACGCTTTCTCTGTGCTCCTCTCGTCTTGTCTACCTGCGCTTGGGTAATAGCGCTCCTGCCACTTTAAACTGTTTACTGCCTTCGCTGCTTCAGAGGCTGCTGGATTCTGAACTCAGTCTGCCAATAACCTCCCCGCAGCACATGCTCTCTGCGGCTTTAATTGTGGATGCCAGTTGCTGAATTCTGCAAACACTCAAGATTCCTTGTGTTACCCCTAAGAGTTCGGCCTGGCATCTGCGCTGACTGCTGGTTTAAGAGCGTGGGGAGGCCCAGCAATTCTCTATACAAACTCCCTGCCTAGTGGGAGGTGCTATTATTTTAGTTTATTTGGAGAAATTGGTGATTCCCCCAGGAAATCAAAGAAAACCAGATTTTTTACGCTTCCTCATTTTCTCACATTGACTACAGTCAAAAGTGATTTCACCTAGGGGCTGTGAGAATATCAAGGAGACTTCTGTTTTAGTTTAAACGTAGGTCTGTCTTTCTGCTAAATGTGAATTTAAAATTCAGTTTCCCAAATTTAAAAAGTAGCTAATTGCTGAATTTGCTTAATGGCACCCATGTGCTGAATAATGTACTAAGTATTTTACATGATTTGTTTCAATTAATTTTAAAATAACAAGTCTATGGCATATATATTAGTACCTCCTCATTTAATTAATGAATTAAATTTAAAATATGTTCCATTATAGGAAAACCTGGGGTGAAAGCAATAAAGAAACTAGCAGTTGATTATTTATTTCTGCTATACAGCATCTCAGGCCACCAATGAAGAAAATAATCAATTTCTAGTGAGCTCAAAATCCCTGTCGAAGACCATTAGTATTTAGTGGACGCAAAGCATCATGAGCTTAGGACAGGAAGGAAAGAACATCCTTTACATTATCCAGAAGTAGCAATTAGAGCAAGCACAACCATTGCTGCAAATAGAACCCTAGCTGGAGCTCTAATGAAGCACACATCCATTTCTCGCCTAACAGTCCGTGGGAAAAAGTAGCTGTCCTTTGCAGCTGTTAGTCAGGAACCCAAATTAACAAGGACTGGTCATTTGTAACGTGTGGTTCCTGGTATGCCTCTGCTCATCATTGTACTGCAAGGACTACTGCGTTAAGAATTCAAAGGAACACCGAATGGGAATTTTATAGCAAGCCTCAGAAGTGGCACCTGTTACCTTTACTCATACGCCATTGACAGCGTAAAGACTAAGAACTGTACTCCAGTCTGATAGAAGATGTGAAATACCATGGCAGGCAGCATATGACCAGAAAGTCAATTACAGTAACAGAAAGGGGAAACTAGATACTGAGGAATAGATAGGAATCCCTACTATTCCAGTCTAACTCTCTGGTTCACAAATATCTTTATGCAGACAACACTCTCTCTCCACCTCCCAGGAAAACAAGCCAAAGGCTTATCTAGTTGTTGTATATAATCTAAAGCCCAGGATCATTACCAAAACACATTTCTTCACCAGATTTGATTTTACTCCTTTATAATATTGAGACTTTCACTAGGTTTACCTACATAGCCCCTAGCAATCTATTCATTTAGTATTTTTCTTGTTTAGAAAATAGTTCTTTTCATACATTTATTCCAATTATATTTCCCCCTCCCCAACCATTCCCAGTTCCTTTCCACCTCCCCTCCCTTCCAGATCCACACCCTTTCTGTCTCTCCTTAGAAAACAAACAGGTATCTAAGTAAAAATAATAATAACATAAATAATTAAAACAAGATAAAACAGAAACAATTACAAATAGGACAAAATGAAAGGAAAACTACCCAAGTAAAAACACAAGAAATATATGTAGACTTAGAGACACACAAGTTTAACCACACAGAACCCTATAAAAACACAAAACCAGAAGCCATAAGTATGTGCAAAGGACCAATAAGATAAAAGATAAATAAATAAATAAATAGATAAATAAATAAAGCAAGCAAGCAAGCCCTGAGACAACATTAGAAGACAAAGAACCTCCAAAGATGATGCTGATTTTTTCTGGTTTTTGTTCGTTTGTTTGTTTGTTTTTCCGTTGGCACTCTGCTGTGGGGCATACAGCCTGTCCTCAAGAGTCCTTTGTTTCCCAAGTGAGATTTCCTTGGAGAAAGCTAATGTTTCATTTGAAGATGGTTATCAGTTAGAGCTAGCTCCTTGGTTAGGGACAGACGCATGTGGCCACTTCTTTCAGGTTACTAGGATCTGCTCAGTGCAGACCAATGCAGGTTGTGTACATGTTTCCACACACTCCATTCGTGTGTGTGTGTGTGTGTGTGTGTGTGTGTGTGTGTGTGTTAATCTTGTGTTCTGCTACTTTACTGAAGGTGTTTAACAGATGTAGGAGTTTCTGATGGAATTTTTAGAGCCATGGATACTATCATATCATATTGATGCTTTGACTTCATCCCTTACTATTTGTATCCTCTTGATCTCCTTCAATTGTCTTACGTATTGCTCTAGCAAAGACTTCAGGCATTATATTGAATAGAAATGGAGACAGTGCACAACCTTATCTTCTATAATTGCTTTGAGTTTCTCCCATTGAAGTAGACGTTGACTATGGACTTGCTGTAAACTGCCTTTATTGTGCTTATGTATATGCCTTGTATCCTAATGTATTCAGGACTATGATCATGAAGGGTCTTGATTTGTCAAAGGCCTTTTCTGCATCATGTGAGATGATCATGTGGGTTTTTCTTTTGTCTTATTTATGTAGTTGACTATATTTACTGATTTTATTATATTGAACCATCCCTGCAACTCAGGGATGAAACCTACTTGATGATGGCGGATGACTTTTTGAGGTGTTCTTGGATTCAGTTTGCAAGTATTTTCCTGAGTGTTTTTGCATTTATATTTACATGTGAAATTGGTCTGTAATTCTATTTTTTGTTAAGCCTTTATTTAGCCTTGGTATCAGGGTAACTGTGATCTTCTAAAATGAATTTAACAATAGTTCTTTTATTTCTATTTTATGTAATAATTGTAGGAGCATTAGCATTAATTCTTCTTTGAAAGTCTGGTAGAATTCTGCCTTAAAACCATCTGGCCCTGGAATTTATTTATATTTAAGTTGCAAGACTTTAATGACTGCTTCTATTTCACTAGGGGCTATTATTTAAATTGCTCTTTTGATCTTGATTTAACTTTGGTAAATTGTAGGTATCGAGAAAATTATCCCTTTCTTTTAGATTTTCCAATTTGATAAAATATATCCTTTTAATTCTCTGAATTTCATTGTGTCTGTTGTTATGCACCTCGTCTCATTTGTGATTTTGTTAATTTCAATATTCTCTCTCTCTCTCTCTCTTTTGGTTAATTTGGGTAAGAGTTCGTTGCTCTTGTTGACTTTGTTTCTTTCCTTGTTTCATTGATTCTTTATGTTGTTCCTTGTGTTTATATTTTATTGACTTCAGCATTGAGTTTGGCTATTTCTTGCTGTCTACTCCTTTTGGGTGTGATTTATCCTTTTTATTTAGACCTTTCAGGTCTGCTGTTAAGTAACTAATATGGGATCTCTACAATTTCTTTATGTAGGTACTTTGCATAGTGCCTCTTTTAACCACCTTCATAAATGTAGGTACGTTGTATATTCATTTTCATCAAATTCTAGAAAGTCTATTATTTATTTTTTAATTTCTGTGTGACCCATTTGTTCATTCAGAAGAGAGATGCTTCTTAGGTCTATTTTCTTGGACTATCTTTTCCCACCCTTTTACCCTGAGGTAATGCCTGACTTTGATATTGCAGTGAGTTTCTAATATGCAGCAGAAGGAAAGATTGTATTTTTTAATCCATTCTATTACTATGTCTTTTTATTGGAGTTGAGACTATTGATGTTAAGAGTTATCAATGAGTAGGGTCTGTTTATTATCATTCATTTTGTTGTTGTGGTGTGTTCCCCAGTTTTGATTTGTTGGTCTGATATTATTTCTTTTTTTCTGTTTTTGGGGTGTTATTAGCCTCTTCAGATTGAAGTTTTATTTCTAGTGCCATTGTAGGGCTAGGTTTGTAGATAGGTAATGTTTGATTTTGGTTTTATCATGAAATGTCCTTCTTTCTCCAATTATTGTGATTGGAAATTATTGCTAGGTATTGTAATCTAAGCTGACATCTGTGGTCTCTTTGAGTTTGTAGATTATCTGTGCAGACCCTTCAGGGTGATAGCATTTAGGAATGGGGATATGCTAGAAGGGTTGGAAGGACTGAGGGAGCCACAGGAGGAAAAAAAGTAGGGTGGGCCACCAGGATATGCTTTGACCCCTGGGAATGGAGGCAGAGAGGTCAAAGCATCCAGAATATGTGGTATGCTACCAAATACACGTTGAGACTTGGGTGAGAGGAAGGAGAGTGAAGACTCTCATTACCTGTTCTCCTGAAAGGTGTAGCAGGTGAGTTTCTAGGGAAAAACTGTGGTTTTTATTCGCTGAAACAAGGGACTAGGTGGTGACAGAGATTTAGGGAGAAGATCTGTATGAGAGCAGAGTGGAAGAGGAGGCAGCAGCAGGTTAAGAAAATTAGGTAGGGTGGCACAAACATGCCCAGTCCTGAAGTATCCTGAGTTCAAAGTCAGCCCACACAGCATAGTGAGACCATGCAAAAACAAAGCAAGTAGACAAACAAACAAATCAAAACCTACTAAATCATAAAAAGATGTGGAACTAGACATCCGAGGAAGAGAAAAACTATGGTCACAAAAGAGAAAAGTATCAGTGGTTGCCAGGGAAGAGGGACGAAGAGAAGGATAAATTAGACTAGAAAGAATGTTAGGGCAGTGATACACTTCAGTATCATCCTGTCTGCCATAAGGGCAATGTGTCATTGTACACTTTTGCTTTCTAAAGAGAAAGAAAAATAAAGCATGGAGTTGGAGATGTAGGAAGGTGGGAATGATCTGGGAGGAGATAGGGTACGGGGAAGTAGAAACAAAATATATTTTATGAAACTTTTTCAATAAAAAATATAGAAAGTGCAGCATAAAAAAATAAACTTAAATGTAGTCAGTAACAACATATTAATACTGACTTGTCAGTTGTAACAAATATATCACACTAATGAAAAATATTAATAAGAAGAAAAGCTAATGAGAAATAGGGAGAATGATTGAGTATACATGCTTTCTGTATTTTCAGTTCAATGTTCCTAAAATTATGCTGTTCAAAACCTAAGGTCTATTATTTTTAAATGGGAGGAAGTGGCACCTAGAAACATACACCAACATCCATTGAAATAGAATAAAATACTAGGCTATCGATGAATAACCCAGCTCACAGAGGACAAGATCTCTAAGTGAAGTGTGATTTTGTTCCCTGAGAGTGACTTCCTTATTCAGAGGACCCTGAATTTGTCTTCTGAGAGGATGTTCTCTGGAATTCTCCATGCTGCCTTTGCAATGGTCAGCGCTGTCTTCATCTGGGCTGGAAGCTTCCACAAGCCACTTCTTATGGTGGTTGGACGGTGCCAAAGAGGCACAAAAGGACTAAATGCCACTCCTGGTCTCCTTAACAGCTCGATTCCCTCAACAACTAAGAGGGTGTGCATAAAACAGTATCTTAGATAGGTCGTTTTAGCCTCCTTGTTTCATCTTAACTTCTCTGAAGAATGTGTGAATGTACGGGTTTGTGCCAAAAGGACTGGGTATATGAAGGACAGCTGCCTTGACGGCAGGAAAAACAACTGAGTAGGGAGATCTCTCAGTCCATCTGATTTTGATCTGAAACATCTCTGGGAGGACAAAGTGCTAAGGAGCTTGACTGCTAGTTAATGGGCTTCGGGGAAGTAGTTAGAACATGATGGTGCCAAATGGCCCCTTTTCCATCACCAATAAAAAATTATCTGAGAGAGCCACTCAGTCTCGATGCTTCCTTGCCACCTTTGTGAAGTAGTGATCTCTGTGCCTTTCCTCCATGGTGATTCTGCCCTGGCACAGAGCTAAAAGCAATGAAGCCATCTGGCCTTGGCCTAAAACCTCTAGATCTATGAGAGAAAATATACCTTTCCCCATTAAACTGCTTTTACCAACTAGATTTTTTTTCTATTTAAAATTTTTTATTTATTTTTTTTTGAAGGCTACATTCTTTGGTTCATGTGTAGGGGCAGAGAACAGAAGTTATTTACTTCTTTCCTCCTACCACATTGATTCCCAAGACTAAACTAATGCCCCTGGATAAATTTCCCTGCCTAATCATCTCACTGATCATTTGTTATTTTGCCACAGCAATAAAAACTAATACACTCAAATAACTTAGTTTGTCAGAGAAATGTTATTTGTGCTTTAGCATTTAAAAACTTTTAAAATCTTTATTTGTTCAGGTTCTAGAGGTAGTTAACCTTTCCAACCCTATGGGGACCTTCATGTGCAAAATCTCTATCCTTCAATCTTTGTGCACAGACCTGCCAATTTCTGTAATACCTTACTTGAAGCAAGGAATAGCAGCCAACACATATAAACACTCAGCTCTTTCCAATCACTGTTACTAAATGGTAAGAATATGTGGTCTCCATGCCAAGTTATGGTTGCTTATAATAAATGTCAATGCGTTACTATGATATAATACATTTATCCAGCTTCCCATTTTATGATCCCAAATGTTAAATTCTGTGAAAGTTACTAAAGGTAATTTGGTTAAACCAAATACCAAAAATCTAATGGTTCAGTGCATGCCTTTCTTACACAAAATTATGGAATAGGGACTGTAGAGCAAGGCTGATTTTTCTCCATGCAGCATTCTAACATTAGCCTAGGCTCTTCTGTCATTTTCATCTCATAGACTGACCTATTATTATGCTGGTTTTGCAAAAGAGAACTAGGAAAATCACTCAGAACACTGTGTGAAGTCAGTTCTGCTCATATTTCATCAGGGATAACAACGACAAGGCAGTACTCTACACAGAATACTAGCAAATGAAGATAAGACCACGATGTTCAAGTATTTCCATTTTAAGGACAAAGGGGCAAGTGAATGTTATGGATAATAACATTGCCAAAAGCATGTCACTTCTTATCCCCAGCCTATTTTCTTAAACAGTGACTGATTTCACCCCACTTGGTGAATATTTGTTCGTCCAGGGAAATGCCAACCTACCCATAATATCAGAACAGTCATTTGACCAGAAACTAAAGAATAACTCGCCTTTTACTTAACAGACCTACTTATTTTCTGTCTCAGAATCATCTTCTGCTCCAAGCATTTGAGTGAGACACTTGTCCCTTCCAGAAGCAAGCATTCATGCTAGATCAGAACAGAGTGTATTAGCATAACCATCTGAGTTATACTCAGTTATACATAGTTCATCATGTGGGGGCTGAGAAGTCTCTTTCATGTCACACTTCTACAAGGATCACACTTGGAGTTCTTCTGTGTGCTCTAACTATAGCACCACTACCAGAAGAGTGAAAAACAGGTGACTGGTGCTGGGCAGTTTCAGTTAGATGGAGAACTGGATTGCTCATTTTAGAAAGCAGAAACTTCCTAAGAAACATCATTATTACTAAAATGGAGCAGCATTATAGATATGAAGTATTGTCTTGGTGCCTGACTTGTTTAATCTTCATGGACATTATCTCCATTTTACTGAAGAGAAAAGTGATGCTAGAAACAATTTGCTAACTTACATAGCCAAGTCCCATATTGGCAAACCACTAACTGAGCTTCCTAGTTCAAAATGCTCATTCACTTTAACTGTTACATTTTCTTCTCCAAGGACTATGCATAATTCATAGGTGATTCTTTCATTATAGTTGTGCAGCTAATGCTCCATTCAGTTTTTCCCAGAGTAAATGAATGTTCAGCTCCAATGGAATATTCAAGTATTGAAGTCTTTACCTGTAATGAGACAGAAGTTACCAGTAGCTTTTGTATGGCAATTGTTATGACTTCCTACCTACCAAAATTGCAGATCACCCTACTAGTTAGCCTTGAAGGTGTACAGTTACACGGAAAAAAACCTTAACCTTATCTCATTTGAAGCTGCTTCTAAAATTCCACCTTTACCAAGCAAGCTCTGTATCATGATTGACTTCACTCAAATGTGCTCATCAAAAGACAGGAAGTTGTTATAGCTTCTTTGGCCACATTTTCTTATAACAAACTCACAAGTGGCTTATATTACAATGTGATTTCTCATGCAAATTTCCAAGAGTGGAGGAGACTGGGGTAAGTGCATAGGTCCAGGTGCTCTTTCTATGTAAATCATGTTCATTGACATGGTCCTCTGAGATCTATAAAGATAATTCAACACAGAAACTCAAAAGCCTCATTGGTACGTTTCTTGGTTTAAAGGTATTAATGCAGCAGTAAAATATCAAAAGATAGGGAGAAACAAAAGCAATAACATAAACAAAAATTATACAAAATCTAGTTAGAAATTTGATACAAGAACTGATACGTGAAAATTATGACATTGCAAGATGATTTGGTGAAGCTAACAAAATCTATTGTTTATATTTTTAATGGAAAAAATATTGAGAGGAAAATCCACCAAAAACATTTGTAATTCCCTTTATGTCAAAAGGGGTATCTTCATCAAACCATTCCATTCAAGGTGTGGTGACCTAGATGGAACAGGCAACAGAAAGACTTTAAAAGCCAGAGGTGGTGGATGACTCCAAAGAATCAGCATCTTCCAGACATAACATTATTGATTGATGTACATATGTATTCAAAGAGACAATGGCAACATTAGCAGGATCTGCACAATTTCAAGACAGACAGAATCCTAATAGTAAAAAGGAGAAGGGTGCAAAATTCCACCCTTAAACAAGAAGCTACTTGAATCTTATACCTGTTGGGAAAGAACAAATGAGTTTTCTCAATGGAATGTCAGACTCAGGGCAGGTCCTATGCCGGGAGGGTTAGTCAACACTGAATAGACTCTATCTTTTTGTTTGTTTCTTTTTGCTTTTGTTTTTATGTGTATTTGGTATTTTTATGGTGGGGGTTTGTTTTCATATTCTTTGTCTTGATGGGTTTTTTGTTTGTTTTAAACTTTGTTTTTGTTTCAAGAGAGATAGCATGTAATTGGGTGAGTGGGGATTATCTAGGAGGAGTTGAGAGATTTAGAAAACATGATCAAAGTATACTATGTGAAAATTTTTCTCAATATTTTTTAAATCATGCGCTAAGAAGAACAAAGAAATTAAAATAAATCAGTGTAGATTGGAAAAGCTGAAGAAGCAAAATAAACATAGTTGTTCACGTTTGAGAAAAAAATAAAATGGGCATGCTTCCAAATGCTTCTAATATTGACAAAAATGAAGTGGGAAAATGTCTTTTGTCTGAGGATAAAAATGTGTCCTTCTGTAGTGAAGTATTAAAGTAATTCATGTTGACAGTATGTTACACCCCTCCTTGAGCCCCGTGTTGTATGAAGAGCAAAAGAAAAAGAGGAATGATTCCAATCTTTACAACACTCAAAATAGCATTCAAAAATAAAGATGAATGCACATAAAAAGCTGTATAAAAGGATTATTAAACGACTAAGGTAAAGATTGCAAGCTCGGTAAGAAAGAAAGCCAATAAGGCAAAGCAGAACTAAGAGAAACCTTCCTGAAGGAAAAGCACTGGCTATGAATACATCATGAAAACGAGCTGGCATGAACATCACAGTAAAAGGGATGTCATGTAGTTGCCACAAAGAGGCTCTAGAAACATTATAGTTAACCCACTTCACATCAATAATTGTATAGCCTGTATCTCTTCAAAATCACTTTGAATTGAAAAGCACTTTAGGAGTTTTATTTCAGCCATAAGATGACTTGTCATGCTCAGAGTTACCCTCAGGGATAAGAAGTTTAAGGATAAGTATCACATTTGCTTTCTCTCTCTTTCTCTCTCTCCTTTGTCTCTCTCCCTTTTCCTCATGCACACACACACACACACACATTCACACAACTGCACATGCATAAACACACACACTAATACACAGAAGCACACACAACTAGATGAACACTTAAGCCTTTAAAGAACAGGATGAAAAAATCTTCAAAGGGAGAAGAGACACTACTTGTCCTCTGGGACATTGTAATTGTCTCCAGAATCGTTGAACATTTTTCACTGGATTCTAACATCGAGCAATCAAAAGTTCTTTGCTTAAACTTTAGATCCATTTCTATGTAAAGAGAGCATAAAAATCTGAGAGCAGCATGACTGAAGTCCCATATGTTATGAGTCTGTTCTTACATCCAGCAAATAATTCCTAAATTCTAGGTCAGATACTGTTCTAAATACTGTAAGTATGTGAGTAGAGCAACTGTGGAATTAAAAGAAGGAGCTAGTGGGAAGATGTAATGGGAAGAGGTAAAGGGAAAACATTCATGTTTTCATGATTCTTTGAATGGAATCTACTGGAGCAATTTCTCCTTGAAGACAGACCTCTAGACTTTAGGGCCCGACAACACCCATAGTTTCTAGTTGTGGGGAAGATAGATGCAGATTTGAGAGAAAAGCTCATAGAAATTAGTGTTCATCACCTGCTTTCTTTCCTTCCTTTTCCCTTTATGTTTAGCCTGCCTTGTTCTCTTTAATTCATATCATGCTGTATCCACAAGTACATTTGTTTACATATATACATATCTCACTGGCTGACTTCCATATATGAGAAAGACCATGTGGCTTTTTGCTTTCGGAGAATGTCTGAGCTTTTATATATAATTCTAAATGTTTTTCTAGTTCTACTTCTGTCATGTATTTTTTTCTCCCTTATTTTTCTTTTTGTTTTGGTGGTGGATAAGTGAATAAAATATATTTGATATTGAAAGTGCAGAATCAATGGGCAGTTTAAGAGTTTCCTTTTTGAATATCAATCTTAACTGTATAAATTCATCAATTTATATACTCTTTAGGTCTGGGTACTTTGATGTGCAACGTTTTTATTTATTTCTGAGATTTTTTTCATAAAAAAGTTTTTTAAGTAAGTAATGTCTCTAATAACATAAAACATAGATCTCATTTTTAAATAATCTGATTACCGTATTTATATTATTTTTAAGGCATGAGAGACTTTCCAAGTTTGCAATTCATTGAATCTGTTGATTCAAGTCAAGCTCTAATACCTATCAAAAAAAAATCTGACCAAATTCTGAAGTCAACACGATTGTTTTAGCTAGTAAGGGTTTAGCGCCTGCTGAAGGACTTAAGGCATTTCCTACAACATGCTCTGTTATGTTCATCTGTCTCCAGCATGAAGTTCGATGCTAAATTCCTACATGTCTGCTTATCGTCCAGCACTATGCACAGCATGCATACTATCAGTAGGTTCTGCTCAGGATTTGGGAGAGGTAGAGGACAAGGTGTACAGGGATCTACGCTCTGACAGACCTATCTGGCCCCACTACCCAAAGCACTGCCAAGAAAGACATGAGTTGAGTGGAAAGGCGGCAAAGGCAGCTCTAACCAAAAGAGAATCCTCAGAAGCCCTCTATCAGTTGTGTTCAGAAACATGGTACAATGTCTAGGTACTCCAAAGCAAAAATACAATGAAGAACAAACAGAAGGCATAGGCTATAAGACTTTGTAGCAGCCCACTGATCATCTTTTCTTCTCTCAGCCTCTTCTGTGCCTTCTCTGAAGGAAAAAGTTAAATGTATCATCCTTCATTTCAAGAACAATTTCACTTATATCCTAAATACTCAGTCCTATTTCACCAATAACACTTACTTGGATTTTTATAAAAACAGTGTATTTTTTTTTTCCTTAGAGGGTGTTGGGTATTCATTACAGATAGTAACCACATAGAAACAGACAGAAACATCATTTAATATACAGCGTGAATTTAGAACTAAAGACTTAAATCTTAGAAGTTGGATGTTTTCTACTAGTAAATCTTACCATCTCAGATTTCAAATTCAGTTTTTATTAAACCAATTCTAAATGAAAATGAGGAGTAGAATTGAGAATTGAGTGGAAAAAAAGAGAAAAAAACATTGATCACAAAGTAGAAAATATATTAGCTCAGCTTTTTACTTGCTAGAAATGAAGCATAGAAAATTATTGCATGGCTCACATTACTGGATAAACCAGCCCTTCTATGGAGAGAAATAAAAGGGGATTTAGAAGAACCTGAGAAATGCTGGCCTGAGCTCACTGAATGAAGTCAGACAGTATAAGCTTAATTCACCAATTCCTCTCTATTCAACAATTGTGACTGGACCTTGAGATTCCACTTATTGGGGTGAAAATAGCAGTTTTCTCATTTTCAATAGCTTGCTCGAAATGTTAAATTGCAGAGATTACTAAAAAGGAACAAATTCCTATGGGGGAAAAGGCAGAAAGATTTTATGATTCTTCATCTACAGCTTCAACTACATTGCAAGCCCTACTTTTCCTTTCTGTGGAAGAACAAAAGTGGTTAGATGCAGGCTGGTTAAAGGTTTTTTTTTGTTTGTTTGTTTTGTTTTTTGATGCCTGTACAGAGGCCATATCTACCACAGCTGAAGGAATAGGGAGCAGGCCATAGAGTAGGCAAATACAAGGACCTACATGCAAAAACAAGAAGAGCACACAAATAGAAAACTATTTAAAATGAAATTTGTTTCCTAGCTCTAAAAACACCTAATGACTATTTGACAAGTAATAATTATCTAAATGTGGTTGAAAATCTGAAATACATGTTGGGCATTAAAAATGCAATAGCAAAGGAAATATATGGTTTATTTGTCATTTCTCTAAAGATTGCCAAGTCTTGGTAAAGAAAAAGAGACAGTTACTTTCAAAAACAAAACATCACTTTCATTGTCTGAGTGGATGGATGTAGTCAACTTAATATAAAAATATAGAATTGGAAACCACATAAAAATAGCCTATGGGTTTTTAATACATTGTCCAACTAACACAAATTTGATTCAAAAATTTAGAAAAGCAGAGTAAATTTTAATTTATTTTATTTATTTGCCTGCGTGTTTATATGTGCACCACATGTATACCTGGTGCCCATAAAAGCCAGAAAAAGTCCTAATAACTGCTATATTTGGGTTACAAGTGATTATGAACTGCTTGGTGCATGCTGAGAATCAAATCCAGGTTCTTTGGGAAAGGGGCAAGTGTCTTAACTCCAGAATAAATTTTAAAACCATTTCAACTTTTCTTGGAAAATGTCCTTTGTTTTGTAGAAAACAAAAGCATGACATCATCTGATGGGGGATCTCAACCTTACAGTTTAATCCTATGGAACAAATGTCATTTCAATGACAGAGACATTTCCAAGAACCTGTTGTAGAAGGCAAAATATGAGGTTCTCTTTCTTTCTCATATAGTTCATCCCCAAATGTTGTCGATTTTATTTCCTAATGAATCTATTTACTTTTCTCCATATCTACAGATATCATCTGATCCACATTGTTATTTCCTACTTGAAGATCAGTTGTCTTATTTGCATCCCTCAACCACATAGCCTTGCAGTATAAAGGTTTTCAGCCTAACTTCAGAGTCAAATTCTACAAAACAACTATCTGAATCTGGCTTTGCAAGGTGGACCTACCCACTATGGCTTTGCACACTGAGAAGTACAGTCTTTCTTTTTATTGCTTTATTGATGTTTATTGAGTTCTACATTTTTCTCTGCTTCCCTCCCTGCCTCTCCCTCCCCCCCTTAAACCCTCCCCCAAGGTCTCCATGCTCCCAATTTACTCAGGAGATCTTGTCTTTTTCTACTTCCCATGTAGATTAGATCTCTTAGTATCCTCATTGTTGTCTAAGTTCTCTGGGATTGTGATTTGTAGGCTGGTTTTCTTTGATATTCATCTCCAACTACACTAAAGGGAACTCACAGATTTACGAAGGTGTAATGCAAACTCTAAATGCATTTAAACAGTGCTCATTCTCAAATATAGGTTTACTCTGTGGTTGAAAGTCTCACACTTGGGGATGCAGAAAATACTCAAATCAAGGTGGACGATAATTCTGGAATTAATTAGGTCCAAAGCATTTAACTAAGAAAGAATTAACTAACATTCCAAAAATATGTTCTTTCAATTTAAACAATTTTAAATGCTTTAAAATAGTTATCAAACAAAAAGTATATCATTTTGAGATTCTTTTCTTTCCTGTATATTAAAGTTTTATACATAGTGAATACAATTAATTTCATGATGAAAAATAGAAATCAGGAAAAAATATTGTTATGTATAGCACATTTAAAATATCTTTAAGCTGCCATTTTCTTCCATTAAGGAGAAGTCCAATTAAAGTTTAAAACCAATAAAATTATATTAATCATATTATATTAAATCATTTTTAAAAAATCTGGAGTCATTTATTCATCTTATGTTATAGCCTGAAAGTGCTAACAGGTTTTTCTGGAAACAAAACATAGAATAAAGCAGAACCTGAATATTCCTGGAAAAAAATGAAATGTCTTTTGGAATGTGAATTTTCACATTAAAGCACACAATCATATGCAATATTAGGAAATCAAAGTTATCAAGCAATGAAAAGGTTTCCACTTAGAAATGACACTGCAGAATGCAATAGATGTTAAAATAACCCTTTCAAGGTTGTTAGGTCATTTTTGTGCACCCTCTAAACAGTTGTATTATTGTGACTCTCTCACAGGGAAATACAGGGATTTTAATCCCAGTGTGTCTTTCCTGATTTAGGGAGAGAACGAAGTGGGAAGAAAAGTTATACTCTTCTGTCAGTCCTCTTCTCCCTCAGGAACATGCTCTGTGGCTCCTTTTAACAATAGAGCTGTCTGGCAAGAAGGTCTCTGTGCTTTTTTAATCTGAAAGCATGATGTATGGTAGATTCTTTCAGCAATATTGAGTTAGAAGGAGGAGATATTGACTGGTGGATAGAATAATTGGTGTCCTCACAAACCTTGAAGTAATATATTTGTCTAAGTTTGTTGGTATTCATTGTTCAATGAAAATAAAATTAACCACACATTTCTAAATACTATAAATAAATTTCATTCAAGAAACAAAGGGAAAGATCTATTAAGAAGTAGGACTACTTAGCAATATTAACTCCATACATAATGTCTTTATTAAATGAAGGCAGAATTTCTCCAGTGTTGGTTATTTCAAATATCTGTATGTAAGTCAAGTAGAAAAGTTGTTTACTTGAAAGAGATAAGATATAGTTTGCCATAAAAGGAGATTCATCCAGAAAACAATTTATCCTCGTAATATAGTAAAACTGTTTATCAGCAATGTCTGTTCATTTTTAATGTATGTATGTATTTGAGCAGCGCATAATGCTTGCTCCATATAAAATGTTATTGGTAATAAAGCATAGAAATAGTTCTCCTTAATTGAAGAAAATGGCTTCTTAAAGATTTTAGATAGATAGATAGATGATACGTTTATATGTCTGTTGACATGTATTGTAATATATATACAAGATATACATATGTGACATATACAAGACAAATATATCATTTGTTGATTAGAAATTAAACACAAATTTTAAATTAGAATGTTTCTTCTCTGATAGCTTGTAAGACAGCCCGTTAACATTCCTGTTTCCTGGTTTTTCATAGCTTTGTGTATCACCTTCCTTACTGTACATCTACTGAGGACACTGAAAGGACATCCAAGAACATGTGATGTGTATCTTTCTACTTTCCTTGTCTCTTTGGTTTCGTCAGCTCTATACATGAATCACGTAGAGACTCCTGTCAACATCCCATGAGGACAGCAGCCGTGTTGAATGAGCATATTAGAAGTACATTATTGAGCCACTTATAATATTTGGACTCAGGAAGCTGTGGAAGGAGGATCGTGAGCTTGAGGCCAGCCTGGGGCACTACTGTGCTGGAAACAATTTCTAACCTTTCAGAGGTTAAAGGTTTGGCATATTGATGTAAACTTCTGAGAGATTCCTTGCCAGAATGCCCAGATTTTTGATTACAAAAACTCTGTGACATAATAAATGTCTATGGTTTTAATGATCTAATTAAATTAGTTGTCAACACAGTGATAGATAACTAATATATTTAACCAGAAATGCTCATACTTATTTTCTTTTAATTATCATGCTGGTCAGGTGGTGGTTGCACATGCATTAATCCCAATACTTGGGAGGCAGAAGCAGGCAGAAGTCTGTGAACTTGAGGCCAGCCTGGTCTTCAAAGTGAGTTCCAAGACAGCCAGAACAGTTACACAGAGAATACTGTCTCAAAACTCAAAAACCAACCATCAAACCAAAAGGGATCACCCTCGCATCAAACATAAATGTATGCACAACATGCATACACATTTTCATGCACTTGTGATACAATGTACAAGTGGAAATTGCATTTTCAAAATTAGTTTTCTACTCCAAATACACTCCTTTACATAATTTTGACTGTATCTAAATAATTTTCTTCTTATTGGTACTGTGATTAGATAGAAGGCTTAGTCTACCAAGAGTAATGTGTTGGAAGCTTAGTCACCAATGTAACAATATTAAAAAGTAGTAGAACTTTTAAAAGGCTGTGTTTGTTGGGTGTGGCTAGGTCATCACCAGCATGTTGTAATGAGGGGCTCGGGCTGTGTTTCCGGCGCCGGGCCCCTTGTTCTATCCCGCCTGGCTCCCAGTGCGTACTCGAAATAATTACACGGAAACTGTACTCATTTAAATACTGCCTGGCCCATTATCTCCAGCCCCTTCTTGGCTAACTCTCACATATTTGTTTTAGCCCATCTCCATTAATGTGTATCGCCACGTGAGTCCTGGCTTACCTCCTACATCACCAGCAAGCTTCACAACCAACATGGTTATTTTGGGGACTCTGAATTTATTCTTCTGAGAAAGCTGTCATAAAATGTGTAACCCCAGTTCTCGCTTACTCTGGCCCCTGTTCTTTTGACTCCCTCTTGCAGGTGCAACAATGTGGCATAATCCACTCTTGCAAATTAGCTCGATATGGGAAATAACCAGGCCAAATTAAGGATAACAATTATATTATTAATGTTTATAATGGGAAACGCACACCACAAGCATGGGGAGTCCGACTTCCTCTGTGTCCAGTGGGAATCAAGCAGAGAGAGTATGCACCTGGTCCCTCTCAGTTTTTCTTCCTTGGTTCCAGGTAGCCATGCCTTAACTGGGTGTGATTGGTTAATAGAGATTCCCCATCATCTCCCCCTTTTGTCTAAACAAGATCAATCCAAACCTAATACAACTACATACAATAGGAACAGATACCAAATATAAAACTACAAATAATAAACAATATTAAGCAAGGAATGCATAACAAAAGTTTTACCAAAATTCTATATCAAGGAGTCTAAATCTTACATTGAAATTAAGCTTGGCTAAATCATGAGGAAGGTAACTACAACTATCTAATCTTCAACCCCATCGAAGATCTGAGAAGGGAAACAATATTACTTGAGTAAACAGGAAGTGAAATCGAGAAACTTCCAAAATGTGCAACAAATGACAGAGACAACTGGCTACCTGGGCAATCACCCAAAGTCTCATTTGCAATGTTGAAGCAACCAACTTTGGCTAAGGCCTAACGTAACTGACAAACCATTTCAAAGGCAAGAATCTTTTCAAAACTATCTTACCCTGTCTTGGCAGGATTCGACAGTACTGTTTTATCCATTTACGGATACTATGTATCTTTGTCAGTGGTTAAATATGGGCATTTCTCTGCCCAAAGGCCAGTTCTGCCAAGAAGAAAACAAGCTCCCAGTGGAGTGTCTCTGGTGCACAACATTCTCTCGGGAGTAGATCGGTGTTGGCAGGAGCGATTGTGTCTCACTACCACAGAATTCTAAGTTAGATTAAATGCCATTTTCTATAGCTCTTTGAAGAGGTTGAAGATTATTTATCTATATAGAATATAATCTCTATGTTCTAAATCTCTATGATTAGTCTAACTATAAATATGACAAATAGATGACTATTGATCTATAATTTTTAATACAGGGCACAGAACCAATGGAAGCCGAGCGGGGCGTACGTGGAGATAGCTATCAGGCTCGGAGCTGGGTGCCAAGCTCGCCCTCCCACATCTCTCTGCCTGCAATGCCTGAGCTTCTGCACAAGAGCAGTACATGCCCAAATGAATGTGGTGTGGTCGCGGCTGGCCAGAGCTGCTAGAGGCTCTAGTGGCCCCATGTTGAGCACCAAGTGTTGTGAATTAGCTCGATATGGGAAATAACCAGGTCAGCTTAAGGATAACAATTATAATTTTAATGGTTATAATGGGAAACTCACGCCACAAGCATGGAGAGTCCGACTTCCTCTGTGTCTAGTGGGAATCATGCACAGAGAGAGCGCACCTGGTCCCTCTCAGTTTTTCTTCCTCAGTTCCAGGTAGCTATGCCTTAACTGGGTGTGATTGGTTAACAGAGCTTCCCCATCAATCCACAATGATGTTTTCACTTAAATCAAACTGATGCAGTTATCAGGCCCTTAAACCTTCAGAACATTTAGCTTAAAAATCTTTTATTTCTATAATGCTCAGCCTTAAGGATTCTATTATGAGAAATAAACTAACACAGTTGCTTTCACTAAAATCTAAAAACTAACATAATTTCAATGTATCTTAAATTTATTGCAGAAAATCAGGAATCAACTTTACTTTAAAAATAATTGTTTATTATAATAGAATATGTTAAACATCATAACATAAACTACTACTTTGGACAAAAGTTTGAATTCTTTCACACAGCATATCCTTAAAAAATAAGCTACTTTCTCAAGCATTTGGTGTCCCCATGAATAACAGTTTATGCTATCAACAGAAACTTTCTTGTTTTAACACATAGGAAGGTAGTCTTGGGAACTACAGGAAAAAAAATTGTGTGTTCAACACAAATCACAAAGTAAGTTTGGCATCAATGAACAATGGCAATGCTTTAGGACTGAGACATTTGCCATAACACACAAACAAACCCATGAAGATTGACTGATATTCTTCAGCTGACTTGTTTGTTCGCTACAAAGACTCCTAAGTGTGATGTCTTGAAGACATTCCTCATACTTAACACCACGGGGAGACACTTTTGCACTGCCAATTTAGTGTGTGTGTATGTTTTTTTCTTGGTGTTTTGTTGTTGTTGTTGTTGTTTTAAGTAGGGCCACTACAGCCTGGAAAGCCATGCAAGAGTTACTTGCTTTCCACAGTCGAGCCATCTTGCTGTGAGCAAAGGGAAGCTCCCATCTCAAGCTTCTGCAGAAAGGCACTGATTGGCACTCCGCTGACTCGTTGAGCTTAAGCACAGCCAGCAGAAGGCTGATTGTAATTATTCTCTTTCCTGCTCTTTCTGTATATATCAGGTGCAGCAGGGCTCTTGGGGATGCACTGTTTAATATCAAGACCCAACAGAGTTGGAGAGTTCTCCTTCCTCATTCTCTGCTAGGTTAGGAAGCACACTTAACATGGCTAAGTTGTTTTCAAGCCAACTCAAACATAGCAGGACTCAGGAGCAGAGCCCAGCCAAGTGTTCCTAGTGGGTGGTCAATGCACATTTGTCTATTTTAATTGAATGATCACAGAGAGCTCTAAATCCAACTGGAACTTTATTATTTTTCTATTAAAAGTGCCAGGTTTTTCCACTAAGGCATGGTGGGCAGATTCATACTCTTAGAAAATAGCTATCAGAATCTTTCAGTGTTGAAAACTACAATTACTGTTGGTGACCAATGGAGTGACAATAGAAGTTCCCTATCCCTGGAGAGTTTATTCCCTATTCCCAGAGGATTAGTGGACTATCTAGTATCCTTTTGATACATTTTTCTCTTTTCAATTATCCAAAATTACATTTTGTTTCTTCTAACAAAGACTCATGTTTGGTCCAGAGACTTTTTAAAGGATTGATTCCAGAAATTGACATTTTAAAGTCATTTAACAGAGAAACAAAATTTATTAAACTTGTATAAAGATATTAAGCATGTCCTAAAATTAAGTTGTATCTTTTCATATAATGTTTATAAATTATACAAGACCAGAAAATATGAAGAATATACTTTATAATGAATAAATAGTTATTTTAGATTTGCTACATGTAGATTCAGGGAAAGACAGCTAAGAGATTTTCACAGTAAAAATCATAGCACACGACAATTTTGGAAGCACTGATCTAGAGTGGTTGGTTGAAAGTACATCTCTAGCTGTTCTTCATAAACTACCACTCCAAGAGTGTGTGTGTGTGTCTGTGTGTGTGTGTGTGTGTATGTGTGTAAGCAGAGAAAAATCAACATGAATGGGCATAGCAGCACTAAAAGAAGTTCAGTGGAAATAACGCGCAGTTCATTACTTAATGAATCATGAAATATATCTATGCTATACTATATACTAGTACACACATAGCCATAAAAGGGATGACATATTGATTCAAACCATAATTTACATGAACATTAAAATAACACCCTAAGTAGGAAACACCAGAAGCAAATTCTAAGTAGAAATCTATTTCTACTAATTGTCCATAATAAATAAATTTATATGAATAGAGAAGTGTTTACCAAGAAGTAAAGAGAATAGGGAAGTAGAGTCAAATAATATTATTGGATATGGAATTCCTTTTAAGGATAATGAAAAAGTTAATGTGTTGATGGAAGCAAAATACATGATATTGCATTCTTATTTATATTATATAATTTTTAAATAATTATATATTAATTGTATCTCAAAAAATAAGAATAGGAAAGGAACTTCCAGTTGAAGTTCAGATATGTTAAGTATAAAAAGAAAATCAACTTTGTACTAACAAGAAAGGAGAAATTATAAACTTTTCATGGGCTTGTGATGTAACCAGAGTCACATAGCAAACAACTAATCCAAAATGTCAGGAGATAAAAGACATGTTCATTTGCTAACAGGAGCAGATAGCACCAGATACCAAATTAACTCATTAGAAAATTGCCTTCAAAATGTTTTCAACACATTACTTAAGAACAAGTGTATTATTCATGTTATTTCAGAGACTGAACTGATAGAATATATATGTATACTATACATATATACTTATACATATATACATATGCAAATATATGTACAATCACATATATTATATAGATATACATATATATTTGTGGTTTACTAGAATTGCTTACAACCAATAGGGACTGAGTAGTACAACAATGGCCACCTATTAACTATTAACTAGAGAGGCTAAGAACCTCTTAGCTGCTCAAACCTACATGTCTCAGCAGTCTGGTGCTGAACTCCTTAACAAATCACTTAAATTGGACCCCTTTGAAGGATGACAAGGCTGGAATCTGATATCAGTGGAGGATTCTAACAGGATCAAAAGGTAAGGACTGAGGACAGACAAACACAGATGCTTTTTTGTTGGACCCTTGTACTGTGCTGCCTGCTGATAGTCACCCAATTTGAGGATGGATCTGTCCCCTTTCCATGAATAGTCTTCGTAAATCTATTCACATGGATGCCCAGAAATACATTTCCTGGGTGATTCTAATCCTGTCTAGTTGACGACCAAGAAAAGCCATGACACCAACTATAAATGCATTTGTGTGTGTGGCCCTCAACATATAAATTCACCTCTCTAGGATGTATATTGTTACTTAACTGCATATATTTTCAAAAATGATTATTTCATATTGGATAACCAATTGGTGTGTCTTCCTTGAAGATTTTTTCTGCTGCCCAGTTCCTAGAGTCTTCCAGCTAGAATCTAGGACTGCATGTGCATTTTCATTTTTCTTCTTCTCTTCATCTCTGTTTCATTTATTTTTAAGAATCATTGATCTGCTGTCTTATGCGTTTGTCTAAATTCATTCACTGTGATAGACATACAATGTGGTGAACTTGTTATCTATTTACCTTGAACTTGAAACATCAGGGTTAAAATAAACTTAGCACCAATAACAGAAATACAAGAAGAAAATCTCCAAAATGTTTAGAAGTAAAATAAAACATTCTCAACAAATAGAGTACCTCAAGGAACATTAAAGTGTGTTTTGAACCAAAAGAAATAAAAAATACTCTATATCAAAATCTTCACAAAATAACTAAAACAATGTTATGGGCATCATTCTAGCCTACCCAAAAAAGCCATCCAGAAAGATAAAACCAAGTTGTTATTGAAAAGGATAGAGAAAAGAAAACCAGACCAAAACAGTTCCTCAGAAAAATGGGACTCAATCTGGTGTAGGAGGTGCTTCTTCATTTGTATTGCTTTCATTGGTTGAATAAAGAAAACTGCCTTGGCCTTTTGATAGGGCAGAAATCAGGTAGGCGGAGTAGACAAGATGGAATACTGGGAGGAAGGGAAGTGTGGCAGACACCATGATTCTCCAGCCCAAGATGGACACTGGTTAGACTCATGCCAGTAAGCCACATCCTCGTGGTGAATACAGATTATTAGAAATGGGCTGAATCAAGATGTAAGAGTTGGCCAGGAAGAGGCTAGAATTAATGGGCCAGGCAGAGTTTAAATGAATACTGTTTCTGTGTAATTATTTTGGGTATAAGGTAGCCAGGACCAAAAACAGGCCAGCGGCTGGGATCTGGGCAGCAGAACACAGCCAGCTCCTCCTCATGCAACATCAATCTACCATTAGATTCAGCTATACCACTCTTAGGCATATATCCAAAGGACACTTACTCAAACATATTTATTGACGCTTTATTCAAAATAGCTAGAAATTAAAAACAAGTTATATGTCCCACAACAAAAGAAAAATAAAGGAAATGCGGTGAACTTACACAATGGAGTACTATTACTCAGCTGATTAAAAAAGGGGGTTCATGAAACTTGCTAGCATTAGATGGAAAAATCATAACCCATACCCAAAAAGATAATTATGGTATAGGCTCATGTATATGTGGATATTAGACATTAAATATGGATGATCTGGGGAAAGGGGGGACTGGAACAAGAGATTCAGGTTTAGAGAGGGAAAAAGATGGGGTTGAGAGACAGAATGCAGGGAAAAACAGCTAGAATTAAAAGGTATTTGAGGTGTGATATGGAAATCTAGTGCAATGGAAACTTCCTAAAATGTGTAAAATTGACCCTAAAGAAGTCCCCAAATAATGAAGAAGATGGAGTGCCAGTTTGCCATCTCTTGTTAACAAACAAAGCTTCTAGTACCAAGACTGCTTTTTTAGGCAATTGAATTGTTGGTCAAAGGGATTCCATGGAAATCCCCAAACAACCAAGGCTGTTGGCAAGACAATAGGTTGCTTTCCACAAACTGACATCAAGGATCCATTGCTGAAGACGATACTCACACAACTCAATGAAAATGAGAGGTCAAGCTGCTACCTACATGGAACCTTCAACCCCATGTTCTAGTTTCTTTGGGGTTAGACTTAGGGAAAGGACTCTGTGAGCTACCAAAAAAAAGTAAATAAATAAAAAATCAACACCAACAGAGCCACACAACCTTTAATTTACATTTGTCATTCCTAAAAAACATGCTAGGGCAATGTTGGCACAATTGTTGTGGGAGTACCCAACATCTGATTTGACTTAAGTTCTATTTCATAAAATAGAATTCACAGTTGATTCTGCTTCAGTGGCCAAGCAGAGATTTGATAGCCCTGAGACATAGGGTAAAACCAAGCACTACTACTTTGAAAAGGAAGCCTTACCATCTCTGAGGAGTGGGTGGAGGTAGGTGGAGGAGCAGGAGAAGGTGAAACAGTGGGAACTAGGATTGGTATGTAAATTTTCAATTAAATAGTTTTAAAAGGTAACTATAAAATGATTTCCTAATTATATTCTTGTATACACATATGATGTGGCATGTCCTTCTACATATATGTTGCTTTTATTGGCAAACGAATCAATAGCTTAGCAGAGTAGAACAAGGCCGGAAATGTGATCAGACATACAGAGAAAAAGAAGGCAGAGTCAGGTCAGATGCCAGCCAGTTGCAGAAGAAACAAGACATGGCCACATGGCAATACATAGACTAATAGAAAGGAGGTTAACTTAAGATGTAAGAGTGAGCTAGAAATATGTCTGAGCTATCAGACACACAGTGTTGTAATTGAAATAGTTTCTTTGTGATTATTTGGGTCTGACCAGCAGGGAAACTAAAGGACAGTCTCTGTCACATAAAACCTGAGAAACCTTAAAAAGAAAAAAAGATTCTAGACAGAAAAGAACAGAGCCAAGCACAGCTTTTGTTTTTGTTTTTGGTTTTGGTTTTTCATGGCTTCTTGATAACAACATTTTATCAGGTAGATTCTGTTGGCTTGAGACAAGAAGAGGTGCCGCTCCTTTAAAGGAAGTTTCCTGACTAAGCATTAGAGGCAAAAACCTGACAGCTCTTTTAAAACACTCAAATGGTATTCATGAGCAGCCAGAAGTAGGCTTCTTGATGGTGGCAAACATAGCTCTCACCATGAAGCTAGACTCTCAGAAAGCTAAGGAGTAGTGCAGAGCCAGCTGCCAAAGCTACAGTTTTAATCTTAGCCATGCTGCTCAGCAGATTGAAAACTTAGGTGCTCAGAAAAAGATATATACAGTAAGACAGATTCAGATGAATAAAAAGAAAAAACTCTAAATGGTTTACAGTGTATTTTAAAAATATACATAGACTTGGGAGAGAAGAGAAAAAGGATGGAGAAAGTCCTTTAAAAGAAGAAATAGAGTAGTTGGGCATAGTGGCACACACCTTTAATCCCAGCACATGTGTGGCAAAGGCAGGCGAATCTCTGTGAGTTCAAGGCCAGCCTGATCTATAGAATAATAGCCAGTACAGCCAAAGTTGCACAGAAAAACTCTGCCTCAAAATACAAAAAATAAAAAATAAAACTAAAAGAAAGAGAGTCTTAAAATGCCACATAAATATCAAAATACACAGAGTCTGAATAATGTATATTATTGTGTTTTCTTTGAATTTTTTGACTGTGAATACACCAACTACAGAGAGACATTTTATTGTATGGGCTGCTAAGCCAAACCAATATATATATATTTTAAAGGTATCTTGACTTCAAAATTTAAGTCTAAGGATATGTTACTTTGGAAAAGAGGTTCTGCTTTTGTCTCCACAGAGGATAGAAAGCTGTGGATTCCTTACCAACTAATATGGTTTGATCAAACGAGACCCCCTGAAGTGATGGTCCAGGTGTCCAACATCCACAACAATATCAGGACTGCTGGCTGAGATGGACCAGCCACACAGGATACCCCATGAAAGACCTGATTAACCATGCCCCCAATCAGCAGGAAATAGTCTAAAGAACTATGCAAAAATTTCCAAATATTGTTTATAAATGCTTATTTTCATTTAAAAGAGGTTGGTAATAAATAGTTAATGATCAGAGTCAAGATCTTTCTAAAGAAAAAAAGGGGACTAAAATATAGAAATAAATACTTTACATTGGCATAGACTTTGGTTTATTGACAAAAAATTTAAGGTCAATTTTGTTATACATATATTTCTACTCTTGTTTAAGGTATTTTGTTAAAACAACTCATTTAAAAATGAAATGTATAATTAAAAATTACAGATTAATGATAGTCATTTAAAATAATCAAACTTGTAGCATTTTAGTTTGGTTTTCTAGATATACAGAGATATATGTCAGTTAGATAGATAATCTTCATTACTTCAAAGACCTACAGAATATGGCATTTAAAAGATTTTAAGAACTTAGAATATTCTCGATAGTGAGACCTGTCTGCTTCTGACAGCACCAATTACTACAGAGAAGTTGATGGGCATTGAAAAAACTCTTTATGGAATTTGCCTTCAATGTAACAAGACTAGCCATTTGGGCAAGTAACTGCTCTTGCCTGAACTGCTTGACAGTATGCTTTATAAACTGCCATGTCAGACCCACAGAAAAAAATGACTGCTAAACTTGCCAAAAGAAGATGAGAATAATAAATAAACTTATTTACTATTACTCTAAATAAATGTAGGATATTAACAATTTTACAAAAACCAGAAACTTTAAAAGATACTAAGCTCACAAATACATGGCCTAAAAACTGCCCTGAATCTCATAATCTTTCTTCATTGATTCTATATATAAAGAAAGGGTGTTGTAATTTAAACACAAGGAAAACATATAATAAAACTTGAGCAAGCAATATACTAAAAAGGAAACTGTCACTTAGAGATAATGGATGTGCTGTCCACTCTATGCATGAATTCAGCCTTCATTAATACCAATGGAAGTTACATACAGGCAGCAAGAAAAAACACGTGGTGTAACAGAAAGCAGAATGGCATCTGATATATTCCTGACTGAGTACACAGGTATTTCTGAAATCTGGGAGTAGAATTTAAATTAAGAATTTAAAATACTAAAGAACAAAAAGAACACACCAATCCTTTACCAGTTTCTTCCCCTTCAGAAATTCCTTATAGCCACTTCCATGTGGCTGGGTCCTGCAACTGAAAGGATTTTAGAAGACTTATTTCAAAATTATGAATTTTAACTCATCAATTAAGCAACATAATCTATGACTACTGCCAAAACAGAAAATTGGCATTCGGTAGAGTTTACATGTTTTCACACTGCCACATGGATTTTTTGCATAGAAACCACAGAATTTTTTGTCTTAATATTGGCTATCACTAAGTAGTTTTGATCTCCAGGAATCTTTATTATTGCTGAATTCAAAGGTTCTTGATCACAGATTTCCTGTTGGTATTCCTGGTAGCTTATTTCTGGTAGTTGCTTGAAGATTTGTGACACTTGAAATTCTATGTAAGTCAAGTGGTAACAGTTTCAATGAAAATTTAATTAAGCAAATTATAAATATAATTGACTTTAAATATTCAAATGTTATATTAAAATACAAGTTGAAAACCCGGGCAATTTTGTTAGCTTTTTACTTAAAACTCTTCAGTGACATCTCTAAGAGAAATAAATAAAACTTATGTGTTCAACACCAGCTCTGATGTTCAGAAATGTTGGAATAGCCTTGGTCCTGTTGTGCTATATTCAGCCACATGACAGAGAACAACTCTTCTGAATTCATCAAAGATAAGAGTATTGTGTTTGCTTTGAGTAATTCATTATTGTGTTTCAGGAAGAATTATTAATCTATTTTATCCACTGATATTTTAGGAGTTTTCTATACTAGCTTATCTGCATTTTCCTGCTAAATTTAAATCTCAGAAGATCTTCATTCTCTAATTTCCCTCTCTATTTTCTCCTTCCTTCTTTTTCTATTCAGCTTTTCTCTCCAAATATAGAGCAAACAATTTCATTTCTTCTTCCCATCTAAGAGTATAGAACCAGCAAATACTATTGAAGTTATCAAGAGTCACTTACAACATAAACTAAATAAACTTAGTGTTGATTAAAATCACATCGCAGTTTTCATAGTAATTAAATATATAAGCATACTCCCAAAGTATTTAGAAAAAAAATGAAATCAAACATTTAAGATCTCACTGATAAGAGGAAACATAATGTTGTAAATTTCTTATATCCTTGTCATTTTAAATATTAAGTATTACTATACCACAATGTGCATAACTCAACAAGATTGAAGTCTAGATATATTTAGTAATTTTCTTAAGGTGTCACATCTTATAAGTAGTATATTTCACACAGACTGAATTCCACAATTATAGAAATTTCCACAGTTAAACCAGGCAAAATCATTAATAAAAGGTATCACTAAGGCAACCTTCCTTTCTATTGAATTGGTCACTAGAATCATCAAATTAGGAAATGTTTGCTCACCTATAAATGTCCCATATATGTTACAAACCATGTAACACATGAACTATAAAATATCTTCTAATTTTCAGAAGTCTATCATGGTTAAATTGTTTCCTATTTCTAAAGAGATCAGACAATTTCAGAGTGGTAATAGATTATGTCGTATTATAACTCCATGGGTGTTTTACTTAAACCCCAAATAAATCTTAAAGAGCATAATTTTCTGTTCATATTCAAAAGGATACAGACTGAACCACCAATTTTCAAAGGACCTATGAATTCTTTGTTTGAAATGATGAACCACATAGAATTCTAGAAACATTTACCTATAACACTAGTACCATTAAAAGAAACAACTTTTGCATTATAAAAACAGTATGTGGAGCCAGTGGCATGGTTCAGGGGATAAAAGTGATTGCCACTCAAGCCTGGTGATCAAAGTTGGCTCCCTAGAAGCCACGCAAATGCTGAGGAGGAAATATACTCCACAAGCCATTTTCTGAGTTCCACAAGGCTAGCATGGCATATGTAGGCACACACACACACAGAGAATACATAAATATTTTAAATAATTATTTAATTATTTACTGTCCCTTATTAATTATCCCTTCTACATCCTCAGTCAATTTTATACTCTCAGGAATCAGTTCTTAAATTTGTTAATTCTTTGTACTGTTTTCATTGTTTCTATTTCATTCATTGCTGTTCTGCCTTTTATTATTTCTTCATGTAGACTGGGTTTGGACTTGATTTGTTTTTGCTTTTCTAAATTTTTGTGTTACATCACAGAGTCATTTATTTGTGCTCTTTCTGATTTGTTACTGTAGGCATTTTGAGTTATAAATTTCCCTTGTATATGTGTCCCAGAAATTTTGATGTGTTGGCTTAATTTTCACTTAGTTTCAGTAAGATATTGTTTTCTTTCTTTATTTTTTTCTTTTATCCATACTACATTCAGTAATGAGTTGTTTAATCTCTGTTGACAGAGGTTTGTCTCCCATCCGGTCCCACAGCCATTCAGTCCCAAAGAAACACACAGAGGTCTACATTAATTATAAACTGGTTGGCCTATTAGCTCAGGCTTCTTATTAACTCTTACATCTTAAATTAACCCATAATTTTTGTCTGTGTTAGCCATGGCTTGGTACCTTTTATCCATGAAGCATTCTCTTCCTGCTTCCCCTGCTTCTGGGTGATGACTGCAGACTGAGCCTGCCCTCTACCCAGCATTCTCCTATTCTGGTCGCCCCACCTATACTTCCTGACTGGCTACTGGCCAATCAGCATTTAATTAAACTAATACAAGCTGCAAATCTTTACAGGATACAAGACCATTGTCCCACAGTAAATCTCTGTGTGTTCTGTATTTATTACAGACTTCTGTATTGTCAATTTTTAAATTTTATTGAATTACGATTAGATAGGATACACAGAGTTATTCCAGCTTTTTGATTTTGTAAAGATTAGTTTTGTATCCCAGGATGTGATCTATTTTATAGAAGTTTCCATGTGCTTCTGGGTAGGATGTGAATGCTTGGGTGTCTGAGTGGAATAGTCTATGTTTATCTGTTAAATTCATTTGATGCGTGATGTCACTTAATTCTGATTTTGTTCAGATGACCTGTTATTATAAAATGTGAGGTATTGAAAGTACCTACTCTTAATGGGCTGATGTTAATCTGTGTCTTTACATCCAGTAGTAATTATCTTTAATGAATTAGGTTTCACAGGACTGCTATACATATGTTTACAATGGTAATGACTTCTTCCTTACCTGTCCCCTTGGTTAGAATGAAGAGGCCCTGTTCATATCTTTTGATTAGTTTTAATTTGAAGTCTTTTTTTTTTTTGGTTGGAGTACTTGTATCCCATCCTTTTATTCGAAAGCAGTGTCTATCTTTAATACTAAGATGTGCTTCTCTGAGACAACAGATATATGAATTTTGTTTCCACTCTGTCTGCTTGATTGGATGAATAAAAAAAACTTCTTTTTTATTTTTTTTAAATATGCTTTTCAGGGACAGAGAGGTGGCTTAGCAGCACACAACATTCTTGCAGAAAATGCTCCTTGAATTTCCAGTGCCCACATCAGGCAGCTCACCATCACCTATAATTCCAGCTTCAGACAATCTGATGCTTTTTATCTAGCATCATACTACTATGGGAGTACTCACACACATGTGCACACATGCACACACATACACACATACATATAATAAAATTGAAAATGTCCCTTTTAAGCCTATACTTTTCCTAGCCTTTAAACCATTGTCTTTGCCATTTTTCCTCAATTAGATTAGCTAATTTTTTTCAGAATATGACTGAACACGATAAAATATCAAAGGACAACTAGTCCTAAATACCACAAATAATTTCTAATTATATTTACAGTCTTCATAAAAGTGTAAAAATAACTTTTTTTGTAACTGGGCATAATGAGGCACATTTATAATCTTAACAAACTATCACAAGATGAAGGTCAATTTAGACTACATATTAAATTCATGGCTAACCTATGCTATGTTTGAAGAGTCAAAACAAAAACCGAAACAAACACACAATAAACCATTTTGTACTTCACTCTCTAAACAGCAAAGTGGAGCTCAATTGAAAGGATACAACACCTGTGATAAATTGAGAATGAAATGAACTTCTTAATATTTCATTGTTATAACAGCAGTCAAGTCAGTACAATGAAATTAGCAAGAACTTCTTTATAACCTCACACATATATATGCAATTTAGTGAAATTTGCTTTTTAGGCTGAGAACAATACCTGCTAATTGATGGGCATTAAGTTAATTAGGAACACAAAGCACTAATTGCAGAGAACAGAAGACTCACTAGCACACATGCTTCACAAAATAGCAACTGACTGAGATAACATCTATCATCATATATGAGTTCAGTCAGCAATCCTTGGTTTACTACAAAAGCTAATTTTGCAGTGAACAAGGGACCTTGAGGCTTAGACTAACAGTGAATGACTTTTCTCTTTACTCTTTCTTCTTGTTTCATTTTTTAAAATTTTTCTTACATTTGTTTTATTAATGTGTGTGTTCGTGTGTGTGTGTGTGTGGTGTGTGTGTGTGTGTGTGCATTTATGTTTGTGCATAAAGATCAGAGACCCTTTGTGGAAGTCATTTCTCTCAATCCACCATGTAAATCCCAGGGATTAACCTATGGTAATCAAGTTTGGTGACAACTGCCTTTACTCACTGAGACATCTCATTGATCCCTCTACTTTCTTCCTCATTTTCAAAATTTAAAACATACTCATTATTCAAAAAGTAAGACATAAAACAATTTCCTTACTTTCCCCCAATATGATTTTGTGTTTTCATCTTTTATCAATTCTTTTAAAAATATTTTTTATCTTTTTCCAGTCCCTTTAGTATCCAGGAAGTTCTAAAGCTCATTCACCTGAGAATATGAAGAAGTGGAAATAAGATTAGAATTGCAACATGATTTGTGGTAAAATGAAAAGTGTTAATTTACATTTAATTTCAACAACAGTGCTATATCATCTAACAAGTGCTTCTAGATATACAACTTCAGAGAAGGGGTCAACAAAGCCAACCAGCTCTTTGAAAATGGGTGACCCTCTTCTGCACCTTTATGAAATGCCTAAACAGTCACTCAACAATTAGAGAAAAAAAATAAAATCCAGCAAACATTTTACATTAAATATACATAATGTAACTTGTTAAAATCAAAACAGAAGCATCAAATACATGAGAAATATACCTGCAAAGCACACATTTATGTGATTATCCCAAATGTTTTACGTTAGTAACTAATGTAAAACATTTGATGTGAATAACAAAATTATAAATATAATAATATTATATTTATAACATTATATATTATAATCATGTTATAATATTTACATTAAAAACATCACAAACAGATTCTTAATGATAGACCTATCTATCCATACTTCTTACTTCCACTGTCCAATGTTTTCTTAAATGCTCGGTCTCCTGAATGAGCTAGAGGTCATGCTGGTAGCAAGGCCCAGAAAGCTGGCATTTCAAACAGCTCGGCTTTTTTTTTCCTGCTACCTCTGAATCAGGAAGACTTCTCTTAAAGGAGATGCAGCATGCCACCAGCAAAATGCTGGCTATCAAGAAGCCATGCTTAACTCTGTTCTTTTGTGTCTAAAATTACTTTCTAAGCTTTCTCAGGTTTTTAGCCACATTGGCACCAACTTGTTGAAAGGAGCTTAATTTAACACATCTCCATTAATCTGTGCATTAACCTGTGGCCTACCACGAAAGTTTCAGTGTGTATGTCTCTGGTGGCAGCTCCATTGCTTCTCTATGACTTTGCCTCCCTTCTCCCAGCATTCATTTTAGTTTTCCATGCCTATCTAAGTTCTGCCCTGCTATAGGTCCAAAGCAGTTTCTTTATTTATTAATGGTAATCACAGCATACAGAGGGGAATCCCACATCAATATTATGTTCATGTTATAATATTTACAACATTAAAAACATTATATATATGTTACTCCAGTACTAAGAACACTAGTTGTACCTTGAAAAAGCAAACTGTTTACCCTTCCTCTGGTTCTTATTTAGCAATAGGCTACACCTTGCAATGGCTTTTCAAACAATGTCCTCAAGCTCAACAGTCTTTGATTGTTTCGTGGAGCCCCAGTTTTGTCTAAAAGAATTCACTTGAGGACTACTTTAAACCCACCACTTACTATGCCTCTGTTCCAAACTTAATAGCTAAAACTTAAATTTGATGGATTAAAGCAATATAGTTTTTTTTTATTAAAAAACAGTGAGAAAAATAAACTAAAAAAGGAATAAAAATTGACTCCAGTAATTGGGACACAATAAAGTTCAAAACACAAAAGAGAGAGGAGTTATATTGAAATAAGTATAATTTAAAAGTCAAATTTAAATGAAAGCAGAAAGCATATGAAATCATGTTTCTTTTAGCCATGAGGAACAGACAATATTATTTGAACAAAGCTTTTAAGTTTCAGTAATGAAATAATGTAATGTTTAAAATATGGAGGAAACCACTATAAAAGCTAAGTAGTGTTACTATGGCAACAGAAAACCCTTCAACTATCTTAGGTACTAAGAAAAGTGAAAATGAAGTCTTGCTCCATGGGAAATATTATAGAAGGATATGTAGCAGATTTGTAGTTCTTTGACTTAATAAATTACCCAGTAATATTTAAAAAGCATACTTCTTAATTTATATTCAATGTGTTAGAAGATGAATCAAAACCAAATATTGAAAACCATAATTATACTACATCAAAATTCTAAAGACTACACACGATATCTCAGGATAAATATGGCACATTTTTATCTGATTTCATTTCAGTTCACTCAACATGACTTTTTTTTCTGGAATGTGCCAGAACTGTTGATAGATACTGTGGCTAACCTAATGTAAAATAAATACAACCACTGTTACATTCAGGGAAAAAGTGAAGAGGAAATAAGATGCTAATCACACATAGAACTATACACAAGCAAGATCTTTGCATACATTACAGCTACTATCAGAACCAAGGTGTGAGGAAGCGCATAGGAAACAATTTCTGACATGAAAAATCTAGAAATTTTAAAAAGAAAATAATAATATAAATAATTGAGACTCAAACATATAAGATCCTATAGAAATATTAAGGCTGGCTTGTAGTCTATGGCAATAAAATATTATTGCAATCTTAATAAGGAAAATAAAATTTCATTTCAAAGAAAATTTAATTTGTGATATCCTTGTTTAATTATGTTTTGGGAACAAACATGAAAAGATCTTGAAAGAAAAGGCTTCTGAGGCAATCAGTACTCACTGGCCAGTTCCAAGCCTAGTTCCTCCTGTACACCTACATTTCTGCTCTTGAAAACTGTCTTGTTCTCCTATCAGTCTGAAGGAACAGTTCAAGCATTGAACACTGTTTTCTTACTGTCCTATTTAAAGAAGCAAAAAAATCCAGAAACTCAACCTTGAAGACTTCCAGCTTTGAATGAAACTCGGTTGACTCCCCAAATCCATAAGGCCAAAATTAACCAAGTTTTCAAAACATGTGCTCAACCAATAAGAAATGCAGTAAGGGGCTTGCAAAGACACAGTGGTGAGTGAGGAAGCATTCAAATCTTTAGCTGACATGCTGACATGGAAAGGGTCATTCAGAAGATCTGTTGCATGAATCTGATTGGTCTTAACAAAAACCCCGAGTTAGATATTAGGGGGGTGAAAACTGAAAGATCAGAGAAGTAAACCAGCCAGTCACTAAAGTTATTACTTCAACAATATCTTCAGGCCGAAAAAAAGGTAGGTCCTGTCTCTGGCTGCTTTATTTTCCTCTCTCTGCCTAGCTGTATCACTTCCTGTTTCCTCCTCCTTAGTGCTGGAATTAAAGGCATGTGTTTCCTCAGTACTGGAATCAAAGGTGTGCGCGATCGCAAGTATTGGGATTAAAGGCGTGTGCTACCACTGCCTGGCCCCTATGGTTAACTAGTGGCTAGCTCCACCCTCTGATCTTAAGGCAAGTTTTATTTGTTAGAGCACAAACAAAATATCACCACAAAGGTATCCTCGATCTCAGAAAGTTTTTGTTACTAAAAAACATATAACATTGTATAGCAAAGTCATATATAATTCTTAAGATTGCCTGTTGGTTCCTTTGATATGAGGAGACAGGAAGTACTCTCATCGTGAATAAAACATTTAGAGGAGGCATTCAAGGATGACTACTTCAAACAATAATTTGAAGGCATATTACAACTTCATAAAATATGCACCCTCCAATAAAAATGGAAAGCAAAATTAATAACCATCTCAGCTGATATATTTCAAAGCCTCTACATGGGTTTATATGCATTTATTGTTTTACTCTACCCTCTGTCATCAAATAATTTAATTTGGAAGACTTCATGATCAGAATATTAAGGCTTAAGACTGGTTATCTGTGCCCATCCACATCAGAAATATACACAGCACTATGTCATGTAAATAAGTATTAAAATTTAACTAACCACTTCCTTATAAAATAACTGCAATTAGTTCATAGATATAACAAAATTGCCAGGCACTTAAAACATGAGTCACATTCTATTTTAAAATTGATTGTTTAGTTTCATCATAGTTAGATAACCAGGTTCCTCATTTGTATTGTTAAAGGATGAATTAATTCCTAAGACCCTAAATAATTACCCCTTCACCACTGAAAAAAAAATCTTTTCCATGTTCTGATTCCTGGGAAATTGATCATTCTATCGAGAAGAGGGCATACCCTCTTCCTGACCAGTTTTATCAAGACAAGAATTTTGGAGTTCCTTAGGAAGTGTCATGATTAGCTGGGCCGGAAGCGCTCCTTAGCGGGTAAGTAATTGTCTCACATGCATGAGAAACTAAAGTCAGATCCACAGGATCACATAAGAAAGTTCAAATAATGGGAGGTATCAGTAACCTCGGCGCTGTGTGGAAGACAAGCTGATCCTCAGGACCTGTTACTCTTTGACTAGCCAGTCTATTCAAATCAATGGGCTCTGGGTTCAGAATGAGACCATTTCTCAAATAAGGTGGATGGTGAGTCACTTATGATCCAGTGCACAGCTTCATACCCATGCCCATGCAAGGAGCTTGGGTTAAATTCAGTGGGCTACAATGCCAAAACAAAACCAAACCAAAAATTATGAAAGCAGGATGGGGAGTTGATAGAAGGAAGCAGAATGGGGGTGGGGGGAGAATAAAAGAAGCTGGAGGAATGAATGTGAGCAAATAGACCATCAACTTCCATCATTTGAGGTTAGTCTGTGTTGCTCAAAACTTTCCTTCCAACTACCCCCTGAAGTGTTGAACTATTAAATCCCCAGCAAAACTTCTTGCCAATGCCTAGGAAGCTGATGTGATTGCACCAAAAGTAGAGAAAAGGTCAGGGGTCCTGACAGTGACAGTGAAGACTGCCAGTGAGTCCCTGAGACCTGAACACTTTGTGCCTGAAGCTCTGGATTGCATCACTCACCAATGGCTGGAGCATTCTAGAGAACCACCAAGGGCCAGATCTAGAGGCTACACAAGTTGGCAGAGAAGCTAAAAGTATAGAAGGTGAGATGCCACAAAGAGTCAAAGACAGAAAACAAATGTTCTAGTCTTAGGAACACTGAATACCAGAAGGATTCAAGAAAATAAAGAAAAATGAAGAAATGAACCTGACTGTAGTTGGTTACTTTTTTATTCTTTGGGGGCCTGCAACCCAGCTCCCAAATAAATACACAGAGGCTTATTGTTACTTATGAATTCCCAGCCTTAGCTTGACTTGTTTTTGCCAGCTTTTCTAACTTAACAAATTATCCTGTTTCCCTTTAGCTACATTTTGCCTCTGGGCTTTTTACCTTTCTTTATTCTACATATCTTAACTTCTTACTCCAAGGCTGGCTGGGTAGCTAGATGACCGGCCCCTGGAGTTCTCCCTCTTCTTCTCTCGCTCCTCCCTCTTCTCTAGATTTCTTCTCCTATTTATGAATTCTTTCTGGAAGCCCTGCCTACCCATCTCCTGCTTAGTTATTGGCTGTTCACCTCTTTATTAGACCAATCATACGTTTTAGGCAGGCAAAGTTACACCGCTTTACAGAGTTAAACAAATGCAACATGAAAGAACGTAACATATCTTTGCAACATTAAATAAATGTTCCACAGCATAAATAAATGTGACTAATATTCTACAACCTCTGACCCCATGGCTCAAGAGCTGTACTTCTAGTTACTGGATATTGGCTTCTAAGCCCTTTACAACAGTTCTTGAGCTTAAACACCAAGAGCTGTAAGTCTCTGATCTTGAAAGCTTAGAGCAATAAGCTTGCGGTTCCCAGGGCTTAAGCTAAAAGTACTATGTTTAGTAGCTGGTTTAGAGCTCAGAGACATCAATGCTAATGGGGCTGTCCCTCTGTCTATTTGTGATTTCTATGTGACTAGAACAAACCCCCAGAGAGACATTTTTCACATAAACATAACATGTGTTTACTTGTTTTCTGAAATTGTTTGTGATTGAGTAAACCCATATTTTTTCTAGGTACAACTTGTGATGCTTTAGTAAAAAATGGACATTTAGCAAACCCATGTTGAGTAACATATAGTTGAAAACTCAGTTATAAAAATATATATGCAAATTTAAAATAGTTCATTATAAACCATGAGAAGACTAGGAAAATCTCAATGGAAGCTTAAATTGGAATCTCCTCTAATCTCCAGTGAAAAACCTTCTTTGTGATATAACAGTACAGGGCATTCCCTTTCCTCTTGTTTTTATCCTTCATGAATTTGGACATGAACATCATTTGTCCATTAGTCCACAACCTAAAGAGTCATGGGACTAACAAAGCCTGTCATCTCAGGGTATTATGGTGTTCCATTTGTGAGTGTGTGTGTGTGTGTGTGTGTGTGTGTGTGTGTGCACGTGCGCACATGCATGACTGTCCACAAAGAAGCAAAAAAACAAGAAAATCACTTTGAGAGAGACAAATGTATATTGACTAGCTACCCTTATCTTACCTCAATCTATTTACAGTCTGAAATTTGTAAATTAACCTGGATTTTCACCAAGCCTTTCTTTAAATAGTTGACTTGACTAGTCTCACTATATTCAGTAGACGTCTGTGTGCTGGACCAGCTTTTTCCTTTCATTGTGATTTTGTACTAACCTGAATATCTGAGGGTGAAAACTGATAAATGTTAAATGATGGAGGAAATCATTACCTTTTGGTATAAATAGAAAAGTTCTAAGGCTAATAAGGGATAAAAACAGACACCATTAGTGAGGCGATTTGTTTCTGAAAATCTCATTTCGGCATGGTCTAAAATACAGTATAAATATTTAATTGTTTATCAAAACTAAAGGAAGGGATGAGGTTTTAGGTACTTTCTGAAGGCAGGCATTAAAAAGCTGCTGAATTATCCAATTCAGTTAGACCTTAAAGACTGCAGAGTTTGAGAATCCTAGCTAATGAGAATTCATTGATATTTGTTTAAATATTTTTCCTATGAAATATTCTATGGCTTGCAAATTTTACTTACTCCCAATTGTGTGTATGTGTAGGAATGGTCTCCATGTGTGTGTCTATGTGTGTCTGTATCTGCAGTCAGAGTAAACCTCTACTGTACATGAGCTGGCCTAGAAAAACCCTTGATTCTTCTGCCTCTGCCTCCATAGCGCTGGGATTAGAGGTTCATGTTTATGTTTTTTTCATAACTATGAAATACATGATTCAGATTTGAAAATATAATCCAAACCAGAAACTATTTTTGTAGCACTAAAATGGACTGGAACTTGCAAACTTGAAGACAAACTAACCAAGCATAGTGATTTTAAGACGATCCTTCTTTCTACACTATTAAAAACATGCAACTTGATGGCAAATTACACTGGGATTTCCCTACAACACTTCTTTTAATATTGGAAAGTATCTAAAACCTCACTTTCCATTTTATTGAAGATGTTCAGAAAGTAAATGTATTGAAAGGATTCCAACTTTGTCTCTATCTCTTGCTCAGATCTTTCCAAGTCTGTATTATAGATTTCACTAGACCCCATAGTCATCAATAAAATGAACAGGTGTTTAATGGCAAAAGAATTTACAGTTAATTCTGATGCCTAGAAACCACTTAATCACCATTCTAACCACTAAGAACAAAACCCAAGGCTTAGTATTAAGAATCAAATCAGTGTTTCAGTTTTGTTTAACTATAAATTTACTTGGGTTAAGTTGACCTTTTGTGAGGGTAGTTCTAGGAATTGCCACACATATATGGAATCATATAATTACCAGAAGAATCTGAGATTCCAAATTAATCCCATCACTTCTAAAATGTAGCTGGAGTTACACTTCATCTTCACAGCATGTCCTACCCTGGCAAGCACTGAGTCTCACTATACCTTTGTCTCTTCCAGAATGTCACATAAGTGAAATTGTACACGGTAACCTTTCCTCCTTGAATGGTATATGTAAGTACAAACAAGGGTCATCAAAAAGAGAGAATCTTAATATCATCCTGTAGAGCTCATTACAGTAACTTTGTGGGAATATAGCTTTGACATCTGCCCAGAGGGACTTGAAACAGAAGACAAAACTATTTCTATCATATATGAAGTCAGAATGAAAGAATGGGAATGGGGCCTTCTGTCTCCAGTCAAGGGCAGGAACATGCACAGCAAAGCGGTCCCTAAATACACCTCTCAGAACTACTTTTCTTGTTCACTCTCAGACACATTTTGTAACTTTTGAATTTATTTTAAGCCAGCTATCTATCCTTTCTCACTTTGGAACATGGGGCTATACGGCAGCCATCCAGTAAGATCAATTAATTTGTGAAATAGTTCTGACTGCGTCAGGCAAAGCTATTTTCCATGGACCTAAGCATCATAGAACCCCATATGTAAATTGTAAAACCATTTCTCTCTTAGAATACTGAGACAACAGAAAGCATTTTGTACCCAGGATATTAAATTAGTGTTTCTTAACATGGAATTTCCATAACAATGAGGGGTAATCTTTTCCCTTGATTCCTCATTTGTAAATTTATTTTCTGTCCTCCAGTTTTTGCATAAAACAAAATCTGACAGGAAAAAGATGTGTCTTTCAAATGGATTTTGATTAATCCTTGTAAATGAATTGAAGATCATTGTGATAATAACTCACAATAAAGAACAACCCCATAAATACTAGTTTATGATGGTGAATGCATAACTTTATATCAATTAAGAAATTGTCTCGCTACAAAGGCCTTTCAAGTAATAAATGGATGGAGTGGACCACCCAAAATTATTGCAACTTCCTTTGGCTGTCACTGTCTAGAAAGTGATAAAGTAGGTCTTACATCCTCATTTGAATTTGTGCTATTTTATTGGCTGTTGGATGGCTTGAATTATCCTTTCTTAGCTCTCACTGCAAGAAAGGTTTAAAAGATTATGGAACTGTTTGATAGAGAGAGGAATCCTCATTCATCATAGATTAGGCTTTTAAAAAATTGAGGGGCTAAGGGAGAATAAATATTTATTTCAATGTCTGTTCCTTATCATCTATCAGTTTGTCTCTGGAACAATACAGAACTTTGACACCCAATGCTTCATCACTGTGGCATCACAACCAAGAATATACTAATTTTCCCTGAAAAGTCTCAAATACAAACCACGAACATTGCTCTTGTGGCTAATAAAATAGCAAATATATGTTCTGAAATACTGTGTTTCAGCCACTACCGATTAAAGAGCTCTCCAATAGAAATACCCATGGCTAAAACCTGGTCTGCAATCTACAAGGATTTGGAAAATAGCTGTTTCCCAAATGAGCCTTCCAATATTTTTATCTTGTCCTTCTATATCAGATTCGTGCAGATGCAATTTGGGTCATTTATTTTATTTTATAAACTACTTAAGAAGTCACTGGCTATGATAGACAACAATAAGCACCTGCTAACCCTTATTGATATGTCAGACTTTCCAATGGTGACATTTTTCAATGAGTAGAGTCACTCCAAAGTAAAACCACCCACTTAGATTCATCACTTTAAATCCCCAAGGATGACTTTGACCATCATTTCACATCAAACAGCATGTACCCACAGAGATGATGACTCTGAGGATACAGAAGGATCCAGGGAGCAATTGAATATTAAGGACTTATTAGATGGGGGGGGTTCTGTTGGTATCAGGTAGAGAAGCACACCTCAACAAAATGAGAATAAAAACTTTGTTCAGATTGCCTTCATCAACCTAAGTCAAGACTTCCAAAGAGTCTGATATCATGAGGTTGATTCTCAACAAATTTAAACACAGTACAATTTGAAAGGAAGAAAGTTTTCTAGTGTAATACAGTCCCTGGTGCACAAGGAAGCATAATTACATGAAACTGTCTCAGGGTCATTTCCTCCATGAAGATGGCTTCTAAAGATAGGCCATCTGTAACAGCTTAAGGGCCCAAGGGTCTAGTGTGTTCTCAGTCATGCTGAAGGGCCTAAGGATCTGGCCTGGTCTCAGTCATGCAGAAGGGCCTAAGGTTCTTGTACAATCTTAGTCACACAGAGGGGCTCAAGGTTATTTGGGTCATTGACTACAATTGGCCACTTCTCAGCTTGGTTGTGTATAGCTTGGAGTGGTCTCTGGCTATAAGGTCCTTTAATCTATTAGGTATCTCCTGGTCCTGGCTGTGGAAGCGTGGTGAGGCCCTGGATGTAAGGGTTTAGATTACTACTCACCTCTTGTCCTGGTTGTAAGATCTTGATATGACCTTCCCCAACAGATAACAGAGGCCACCGTGCTACTAATCACATTCAATTCTCAGTTTTCGGGATGGAAGAACAGGTTTTTGTTTCTGGGTTTTGTTTTGTTTTTTCCATATTTCTCATTGAAAAGACAGCCCTGTATGCTTAACATTCCTGGTTTCTCTGGAGATCTGTGCACCCAAGGGTCATCACACAATGCTTCCAACAGTCAGGCAGTCCAGGTAAGGTCAGGGGAAGGACTCTGGGGAGGAACTTTTGGGCCAAGAAGGTAATACTGGTGTGAAATGAGAATATAACAAAGAATGCCTTGATTTGATGTGGTTAAGAGAAAAATAGACCGACCCTATGCAAAAATGCAAAACCATGAACAAGGCGTGTCTCCCGGGCCTGCTTTTCTGCTTTGCATCCTCTTTGGCTCCATGGAAACAGTGGTTCCTTTTCATTTACCTAAGGGAACTAATGTTTCTTTATCCACCCACCAAGAAAATTCCTTCCTGAAAAGGGAAAGAGTTTTATTCACTCTAAGAAGTTAAGTATGTGTCTCCGACTTCTACCTTATTTGTGTAACACTTGCAAAGAGCCAAATATGTGGTAAGGCTCGGGGTGAAATGCAAACAGCATATTCTGATCCTGCTACCTACCCTCTGGCTTTCCTATCCAAGGGAAAGGAAAATTGGGCACCTGCTGTGGTAAACAGCCAGGGAAATCCTCAGTGGCTAAAACATTGTCTTCATCTGACTCAGAATTTCACTGCTGTGCATATACATAGTCACCATGAATACACTAAATCCACACAAAACCCTGTACATAGATGCCCATTGCAGTATTATACTTAATAGTCAAAGGTAGAAGGAACCGGGTATCTATCAACTGAAGAGTAGATAAATAAAGACAGAACTAGCATATTAGGAACATTATTTGGGCATAAGCAAGAATTGAGCACTAGTAAGCACCATCACACAGATCTATCTTGAATCCCAGTAAGTGGCAAAAGCCAGTTTAGAAGACTAGATATTGGTCATCATTTAGTGAAGATGTCTTGTCCAGAATAGGGAAATGTATAATGCCAAAGCAGATCTGTCACTGCCTGGTTTAAAGTAAGTTATTACTGCAAAGGCAATATGATTTCTTATAAGATATTAAGAATGTTTCAGGTTGATAGTGATGGCATTTAAATAACCCAGCTGTGATATGCTGACTCTAGAACTTTGGGTGAATTGTATGATGTGTGACTTGTAGTTCAGGGGAGTTCATCTCTATTAAAGCAAAAATAAAGGAGTGCACAAGGCATCACCTAGTATCGAGGAAAGTGCTACTTCTGTTTTGGTCCTGGAGGGTTCACTGCTAGCAACCGCAGAACCGTCAAGTACCCATTTTAAAAAAGATGGGTCCTTCCTCTTTGGATTACAGAAGCAAGAGGCATGAACTAGCAAATGTAATGATTATTCATTGCTTAATATAATAATAGTAAGGAGAAAATAAAAGATTTTTTGCTTATTAAAAGTAAGAGTGTTAAACTAAATATAAGTAAATTCAAATCACCCACTTCTTTGGGTGATTTGAAATCATAAGTAAATTAAATAAGAAAAAGCCCATCAATCCATCAAAAACAGGAGGGTCCAGAATTTTAGACATTATGCTACTTCTTCTTTGGTCATTTCAACACACTCCCTATTGTGTTCATGGGCTAGGAAGTTGATCTTACTTTGACTTTGTACCCAATCACTGCAGGTTATTAGAAGCAAATGACAAATGTCAGTTTAGCACTGACTCAATCCTTGCATGTATCCCCAAGCCCACCTCTTGCCTGCCAAACTCAGTATATACTCATGGTCAAAATTCTAGATTCTGTGTCGCTTCCTACCATCACTCAAGCTTCGTCCACCTGTCTCTCAGTTTTGCTAATGGACTCTAACAATTTTGGTGCTGATCAGTCAGTATTTTTTTTTCTGTATCTGGGAGTAAGCAGAAAGCTAATTTAACAAGCTCAGGTTACCCAAACATTCCCACTTCCAAAGTAATAATCTGACATCAGGATGGACGCTGAGCCAAGTCCTGCAACCCTGTGTTTGATTCTCCCCGTAGGAGAGAGAATCCTTTTTTCTTAAAAGGAAATGTAATACCCAGATTTTCTTTTTAAAAATGTAATATACATATTTAAAAAACAAACAAACCACAACAAAGTAACAGGACTTTTTCAGTCAAACTTATGCCTACTGTTCATTCCTCCCACAATTCTTTGCTTCTCAGTCAACTCAATATCAATCTTGAGTTGTGAAGATTCTTACTGCTGCCAATCTATGTGCGCATCTGCCTTTGTCTCTGTGTTATTTGGAGCTTTCTTCCCCCAAACCGTTGGCTGTTTTCAAGTCCTAGTTAAATTTCAAGATTCAGATCAAATAATACCTTTTCAGGGACACAACCACAATTTTCCAATCAATTTTTTTGCTTTTGTAGTGATTTAGACAGTTAATTTATACTTTTATAAGCCATTTTGGTAATAGAGTCAGTTGTCTATGTATGCATCCATCATAGTAGACAACACATGTAGTGCCCTGATGTCATTATTTCACATTCTGTGGTGGAGCCATGAGGAGCTGGGGTTGTAGTCAGTTCCACCATTTCTTCATGGATACCCATTCCAAATCTTCACTCTATAATTTAGGTAGAAAAACATGACTGCTACAAGCAAAAAATGTTATACAAAAACTAGTCTCTGGCATGTGGGAATGGACAGTGCTATAATCCCATTACTAAGGAGGTAAAGGGAGGGCAATCAAAAATTCCAGGCAAGCCTGGACTATGGTGCTAAGCCCTGTCTCAAAACAAAATAGTAACAGAAGCACCTCACAGTCCTACACCATCAGGTTGCAAAGGGTAAATTCAAAGCAATGTAACAATTTAGAGTAACGTCTAACACTGGTAAGTGATAGTATAGGTAGTATATTAAAATATGATTTTAGTGTTATAAATAATAATGAGTAAAAATTTGAATTGATTCATTCTATAGCACAAAAGATATCCATTGCATTTGTCTTTAAAGAGACCCATTGTCCCACAGTTAATCAGGCCACTAGATAGATGATAAGCTGCTGAAGATCAACGTTTTCAAGTAACAGACATTAGCATCAGATTGCATGTCAATATAAAAGTAAATTCAGCTCAGACACATTGTATAAAATGTACTGTTTTTAAATTTCATGTTTCATAAAACCACAGAAAATTTCAAGTATTTTTAATGAGTAAGTAGAACATAAATTATGTCAAAAGAATCACAGAGGTGACTTTTTTAATGGCATGTTTACACTCAACACAGTTTGTCCTATGACGATAGCCATTATAATTTTTTTCTTAAAGAAATGTGAGTTCAGGACCACAATCTAATTTGTCAGCTAACTTCCAACTGCTGAGTTTCTGTTTCCTATGGCCATAAAAGATGAGACACAGCCTATGTGAAGACCACAGTTAAATGAGTAAATTTTGCATGAAAATAACATAGGAAGTATAAACATAGAATGAATGACACATTTCGGGCCTCAGCCAAAGCTCAGAAAGTTGACTGTAGGATTACAGAAAGAAAATATTTCTACTCACCAAGAGATAAAGCTTAACATTGTCTAAAATGAACTAACTGTATACTATACTTTTGTTCGTTTTTGAAGTCCTACTGTGTCAATATTCAGAGTCCATTCCTTGATCCAAGAGTTAGCACGTATTTATTCCCTGCACTTGTCAACATGTGTAATACAATGGAAATCAGTACAAGAAGATAGCTTGAATTTGCAAACATTTTAGTTCAAATACAAACTAATTCTTCGGTAGTTATGTAACTTTGCCGCTCTACTCAAGTCTTTTTATGGCTCCATCTCCTCATCTACGATTTGATGACAAGAGTACACAAGTATTGTGAATAGGAAATAAGTTAATGAAAAGTAATGCATAAATTTTAGGTGTTCCTTGATTATTCATTGTTGGCTTAGTCCCAGTTTAAGCACTAAACAATGTAGAGCAGTTTACAGATGAAAAGTCATCTGTAAAATATCTTGTCAAAGAAAGGCTGTAATAACTTCCTTAGATAGTTGCCAAGGTCACTGATCAGGCTGTTAAACATCAATTGCTTTTGCATTGCTGTGACCACAATACCTGAAATAAACAACTTGGGGGATAAAATTTTTATTTAAGATCATAGATGGAGAGGTCTTGGTCCATTTGGGTAACAGAGTTCATGATAGCGGCAGCATACGGCAGGCGCAAAGCATGTGAGCTGGAAAAAGTCAGATGATTATCAATTTTAAGTACCTAGTGATACACTTCTAGCAGGTAGGCATCTTCTCATATACATTTCTATAGGCTCTTCATAAAGCAGCATCAGATAAGGAGGCACATTCAAAACACAAGTCTCTGGTAGATATTTTAATTCAAAAGGTAGCATTTAGTAATATACCATGTCTATTTTAAGTCATTTCTGTAGAAGTGTTAATAATAAAAGAATTAGACCAAAAAACCTTAAAGACAATGACTGCTGTGTGATGGAGCCTCCCTTTAGCCTCGGGATTTGCAGGCAGATCTCTGTGAGTGTGAGTATGATTGATACTTATAATCAGTCACTATTATTGGTTGTATTCAATATTATAAGTGAATATTGTTATATTCAACATGTTATTGAATATAATATATTCAATTTTAATTTTGTGGCTACAAATTAATCTCATTGGGATCCCCTGCTTTGGATACACTTACAAGGTTCACATAAAATTCAATTTTGAGTTTATAGGAGCTCTAAAAGAAAAATGATAATAGGTACCCAATGGGTTCTTGTTATTCATACCAGATAGGTAAGGAGTTAGACAAAAGTTACCTGACAAAGCTGCAGCTGCATTAAGGTAGCTGTGTGCCCTGTGGTCATAGTGCCCTTCTTTAGTGATCAAACATCTTTGAAGCTACAATTAAATTGCTCTTGTAATAGCAGAAAGGAAGTCATAAGGATATTTCCTACACATGTAGCTGATGAAGTGTCTATATCCTCAGAGGGTCTGCATTATCTTCTCACTTAGAGTGGTTCTAACACTCCTCTATGTCTCCTGTTTGAATTTTTTCTTCATGAGCATAAAACTCTAGAGACATACATAGTATCACAAATGTGTATGTGTGGGAGTGATTTTGTGTGTGTGCATCTACCTTCAGATAAGCCTTAACAATGTATTCTTTTATCTCCAATTTGCTAAGTGAATAATAGAAGTTCAGAAAAGCAAAATGCATGATCCAAGGCACACAGTATAACTAGAACACTTTAGAACTGTAATGCAAACTCAAGACCTTCGCTGACAAATCTTGCTTTTCTTCTGATACAGTGGTTCTCCACCTTCCTAGTGCTGTGATCCTTTAATACATTTCCTCACGTTGTGCAATCCCCAACCATAAAACTATTTCTGTTGCTACTTCATAGCTTTAAATTTGCTTCAGATACAAATTGTAATGTAAATATCTGTTTTTCGATGGTCTTAGGCAAACCCATGAAAATGTCACTCAGCTCTCAAAGGGCTGAGAATCACAGGCTGAGAACCACTATTCTAAGATAATTAGCCACCTCTCAAGCCCATGAAATCATATAATGCAAATGTGCCTGAGGTAAGAACAGAAGCATAGACTAACACAGCCAATAAACCTCACCAAACATTTTAGAAAGATTAGGATTCCTTTCCATTAAGAAAGTGGACATAAAATTCAGGTATATAAATGTTAAAGATTTTATTCAGTATCTGAAAGAAAGAAATTGAGTAATTAATGGATATGAGAAAGAAAAATTTAAAATGTAAGAATAAAAAACTTGATAAGATCATCTATAGGTCCAGAACAAGGAAATTATTTATGTTTTATATCATGCTATATTATGTAATTGAATTATATAAGGAATTTTGAGGATAGTTTCCAACTGTAATTTTAACCTTTCCTATTGGATGTACAATTTAACATTGCGTTTTACATCCCCAAGTAAGAAGCAAATTTAACATATTCACCCAATATGACACTATACTTCTCACGTTTCCTATATTCCTGAAGATAGGTTAAATGTCACAATCAGTAAATGTCAAAATTTTGAAAGCTTACCACAGTGAACACTTATTTCTCATTCAATAATGTCTGAAATGTGTTTTTTTTTTCTAGTTTGTGGTTGGCTCTTCTTTGAGAAGCAATTCCTGCACACAGTGAGTGCTAGCTAGAATCTTCATCTATGATTCATGAATCATCTGCAACAAAGGGAAAATATAAGAAACAGAATCATCCCCTGAGGCTTTATAGGTATGACCTGAAGTCTATGTATGTTATACCCTTTAACCCTACATATACTGAATATTATAAACAGTACAGTGTCTGGACAATATGATGCTCCACAACTTGAGATGGAAGTACAGAATAAATACATCATAACTTGATAATATTTTAGTGAGACTTGTTTTCCATATCCACAACCTACCAAGCAACAAAGCTAGGCGATGCAGCACAATGTAGAGTATTTATCGTTCACCCTGCTGGTTGTGAGGCTGACAGGCAGCTATGGTTCCCTGTTGCTGCCTAGCCTTGGACAGATATAAAACATGGGATCACATATTGTTCAAACTTTGGTTTCTACTAAAGATATTTCGCCTTTCCACGCTTGGAAAGGAGGAAATCTTAAGTCAAACCTCCCACACATTCTTTTCAGTAGAACTCAGTCTGTGATGTCCCCCTACCCACATGGAATAATGAGAGAGGTAATCCTTCTCAGTGCATAAGGTCTGTTAACAAGATAGCCAGTGTGACAGTTTCTCTGCCTGAGAAGGAGATGAGAAAATAGACAATTAATACTTCAGTCTGGATTTCTGTATATATGCATCTCTCAGGGATCCTGCACAAATACTTTGTCCCCAAGAAACTTTCTAGACTTCCTAATACAATGCAGTTTCTATCATGTGTGAGATATTCAGCAATGGTATAGGTTTAATTTAGTTTAGCTTTTACATTGTTACTAGGAAGTTTATTATAAAGATAATATAAAGAAAGGGTATTCTTTACCATAAAGGGTAAACTGAAGGGTTGATATAGAAAGCACCAGCATAATAGCAATTGCCAAACAAACTTACTTATTAAATTCATGACTTTGGAAATATGCTTTCCCCATCTGTCATTTAATTCCTTTCTCTATACCAATACGTACCTCAAACAGTTAAACGTTTTAACAGCCATAATATATACAAAGCTGTTTTTAAAAAAATAATAAAAGTGGTTGAAATAGATGAAAACTCCATAAGGCATTTGCCATTGTTTATAGATTTACTTAGCTCATTCCCTAAACGATAAACCTGGGGCCTTGATTATACCCTATTCGTTTGGAGGGCCTATATATTCCTTTATCATACCTTAGGAATATTAGTTAATCAAGTAATTACTAGATAAGTACTTTCCCACCTCTTTATGCATATTTATACACATTGTCTTCTATAATGACAAAATAATTTAGCAGAGCAATTCATAGCAATACTTCACACCCAGTTGCAAACTGCTAAAAGATATTCGTAATTTTCCCTATTACTTCGCACAGTTTAGTGCATAAATGTCTATACAAATATATAGGGTGGTATTTATGGTTGAGTTTTACCCTGCATGCCCTTTATATTAATGTAAACTCTTGAACAGTGACCAAAAATCATTACAGTTTGATATCCGTTCTGTGGCCAGATGAAATGAAATGAGTTGGTCTCCATCCAATTTCTGGTGGACAAGTGTCTAAATCAAAAAGAAAAAAAATACCTCCACAATTAACATTACTTTAGTTAATAGTTTCTACCACCGGGGTCAAGAATAAAAATGAATAATAAAATTTGAACTAACCTTGCAATGAAAGTTGTAACTCCTTCCAAAATGATGGTAAGATTAAGCTGAAAGAGACATCCTCTGTCGAGTAAATTCACAGAATAAAGGGAAGGAACTTCACTGTGGCTGGCTGGGAAGGTATATAATTGTATGAAACTTCAGCTTTAACAATGGACATTTCTTTTCACAAGTAACCTCAAATTTTTCATCATAAGATAGGCATTTCTAATAAAGACAACTTGCAAAATTTTCAATCTGCATTAATTTTTACAAATAATGCTGAGAATTTAAATAAGAGCTTGTATTTCCTTCCAAAGTGGCAACGTAGAAGACACTGAATTTATAAAGTCAGAGGAAATACAGCTCCCCACCTCCACCCCTGCCCCCATCACCATCACTAAACATTGATCCTTGATCCTGATTCATGCTAGGAATAAACTCTACAATCAGAGCTATAACCTCAGCTCTTTTTGAATTTTTCTAATAAAAGAAAAAAAAACTAAAGAGAGTCACAAGCCTGGAGAAATCGGTCTGCAGTTTAGGTGTATATTGCCATTGCAGAGAACCGAGTCTAGCTTCAGCTCCAGAGAATCTGATGCCATCTTTTGGCCTCCACAGGAATTATACTTATGTGTACCTACCATCCACATAGGTACTTGGCAAGCAGATACAGGTGGACCTTTGTGAGTTCGAGGCCAGCCTGGTCCACAGAACTAGTTCCAAGACAGGCTCCAAAGCTAAAGAAAAATCTTGTTTTGAAAAAAATAGAGAAATAAATAAGTAAATAAATAAATATGCTATCTCAATAATGAACCAAAACGATGGACCATGAACATCAGCATCCACAGTCCATGCTGTAACCAGAAACCATGTGGAAAACCATGATTCATGCTGCCACTGACTATAAAGGACAGGAGGATTTTTTTTGCAGTGAGAAGGACTGCAGACTTACACATAGAATGAGAGACATAGAAAGCTTATATGACAACCTCTTACCCCAACTCCCATCCTATCCCACCCTATGTCCCCAAAAGAAACTGCCTGGATAGAAAGCCATTGAAGAGAGCTCTTGGATATTGTAATAAGGATGCTGAAGTGTAGCTCTTACACAGTGGGTGGATCCCGGTGGGAGGGTGGGAGGATGGGAGCGTGTGTGGACACACACACTGAATTGTGTTTAAGGAGTTGGTCAATGGGAGTTTGACAGCGCTTCAGTGAATACATGAACACCGCAAATTGAACTTGTTATTTTGTTTTCTTTTGTTTTGGGACTGTTCCCAAGGATGGGAAGTGGGCCTGGAAGGACTGGGAAAGAATGTGATTGGGAGGAATGCTTTCTGTGAAATATCCAAATAATCAAATAAAAAATAAGTTTTTCCAAAAAAAAGACAAATATTATTGTTACCCATGATATCCTTGAGAGCACTCTTTAGCCCAAATAAACCTTAAATTTGTGATTCTCTTGCTACAGCCTTCCAAGTTGGAATTCTAGGACTGAAGCATCAAACCCTACTTCACTGCAGTAGAAGAAACAAAATTTCTGGGTCAACAGAACTTCACTGAAGGACTTAGGTATACAGAGGCTAAACAATTTTCTAGTAGCAAAGAAAGTGAATCCTAAACTCCAAATCACTCATAAGCATGCTTATTAACATCTTCTTATGGGTTAAGCTAAGTCAAAGTATTCAAACATATAGGAAGAATTCTGATTATACTTTTAGGAACTGTTTTTATTTGTTAAATAAAATTCTAATGTAACCTATAAGAGGCAATGCTTATTAAACTTTGTAGCAATGGCCTCTCCTGAAAGGGAAACAGATGTCTGAAGATACCGCTTGAATGGCAGAATACTTGGCTAGTGTGCAGGAAGCCTTGCATTTGAGCCACAGAATCACGTGAAACCAGACATAGTGGCACATACCTATAATCTCAGCATTCCAAACAGGATAGCAGAATATCAAGGCTATCCTTGGTCAACCCAGAATATTACACGAGACACTGTGTCAAAAATGAAAGTTGGGGGATGAGAAGAAGGAGAAGGAAGGAGAGGAGAGAGGAGCAAGAAGAGGGAGGGAGGGAGAAGAGCATGCAAAGAAGAAAAAAGACAAACCAAAATTTTCTAGAGGAGGACATTTGAATCTGTTAACCTAAATATCAGGATTTCACATATTCTGAAAAGGTTAAAGATTTATCTTTTGTAAATTCTGGAATTGTAAATTAAAATTATAAATTTAGTCAAGTAACAATTCTCCTTGTGATACTCTCATGCATGCGTCATTGTTTCTATTTCCTTCTCGTTCATTGTCGTCACACCCCTAGCCTACCCCATTCTTGCCTTAGTGGCTCCCTTCTTCCACCATTCAGATCGCTGACATTTATAAGCTACACTTTAGGCTGAAAATTCACATTCCATGGCTAAGAAGGGTTGCTCTATGATAGTGTGGTGAGGAATAAATTGAAGTGAAGTTGAGACTGTGGAACGAATGTGCTTTGTTTTTATAAACTGTTCATGGGACAGAATGTTTTCTGTCTTTAGTGTTCAGACTCTTGTTACTTCTGAGTAGATTAGCAACCATCCTCGTGATAATGGTTTCATTTTATTTTCCACCTAATTTCAGACTCCTACATCAACATTCATATTTTCCAACTGTGAGCAATCCACAAATAGCTATACAACTTAGGGTTATTAATTAGAATAAAGTTGGCCATTTGACTACGGAGTTCAGCCTCTTTCTTGTGATTCGTTAATGTGTTGACTGCCTGCAGCCGTTTAAATAATTCCCTTGCCACTTGTCTATGTATTTAAGCAAATAGACTATTACAAGAACAAAGACCTACTTGGTTTTTCTAATTTGACAGAGGATAAAAGAAGGCTTCTGCAGCTTTGTTTTATTTCTAGACTCATTTAGCACCAAGTGCATACCCACACTGAATTTTTTTTGGAATAGATTCATTATGAAAATGGTCTAATAATGAGTAGTTGGACCTAGAGTGTAGCTCCATCCCCAAATGAGCCCAGGCTCTCTTCTCATCATTTCTTTGTTTTATAATTATGCTCCTTTTCAGCCCATTCTATGTTCCCTTCCTGCACATAATCTCCTTTGTACTTAATTTTCTTTGATTACAAATACCTAATTACATGAAGTAATTTATATAATAAATTTGCAATACACATGTGTCAACTGATTTCTAATTTTTTTTAGTCATCCTCTGATGACAAATTTCTTTGATGAGACTTTTTACGCACATATATGAGAAATAGTGTATTATACATATTAGGGAAACTGTAAGTCAGCCATTGAATAAAAAACATGTAAAGTTTAATATTTTGTAACCCTTCATGTAGAGCTATGCACAGACAAAGAGTTAAATTTAGGTGACTTTTAGCAATCCAACTCCAGGAAATAAAAGTGAGAGACAGAGACAGGGAATCTTGAAGGAGGAAACACGTGCAGCCGCCGTCTTGTAAAACAAACTCCAAGTCAGCAGTCTCTTTGTGTCTTTGAGCTGGAACACTTTCTGTCGGTTCTCACAGCCACCGTGTATGTGCTCACCATTGTGGGTTGTTACAGCTTCAGGAAGTGGGCCTGTGGATTTTTAAACCTTTGGTACTCTATAATTGCCTGCAGTGCTGGTATCCACCCTATTAAATAAACAAATGGTTCCCCATTAAAACATTTAAATTTTCTATTCTTGATCACAGCTAGTAAGTACTTTTATCTAATATCACCAACCATCTTTACAATTTTATAAATAAAGTTTCATTAGAACACAGTCATGACAATTATATAGTACTTATGACTATTTGACTAGGGTACAAGCGCTATACGTTTTAAATGCTACGATAATTACTAAATGCCTCTTTAAAGGGACTTTTGTCTATGTTGAATTACAATGAGTGAATTTTCAGCTTTAGTGAATTTAGAAAATCCTACTGAAGAATGATTATTTTTAACAATCATTGCTTATAATTACCAAACTGAGAAGGCTTCCATCTCTTTTCCCTATCTAAGAGTATTACCTCTTTCCTAAGCCTTATGTTAAGCTCTTCCTGTGTGGGTGCATTACTTGGATACTTAAATTAATCCATTAGTTTCAGCAAATCTGAACAGCAACAGATTTTAAATTCACATGTGAAATGTAAGATTCTAGGATCTCTACTTCTTAGAAAATATTCATCAAGGCTGAGTGGTGGTGGTACAGCAATCATGAAGAAGAATCTCTGAGTTAAAGGCCAGCCTGGTCTATAGGACAAGTTCCAGGTCAGTCAGGGCTACACAGAGAAACCCTATCTTGAACCTCCTACCCTCCAAAAAGAAAATATTTAACAAACTCATCTCAATCATACAGTATTTTATTTCATTACTAAATTCAATATTTTTCTACCACAATATATTAGATTTGTCTTTGTATGGCTGTCGGTTTATTTAATGTTTCTATTTTGGCCTGTAATTTTACAGTACCAAAAGTAAGCCATTCTTACAGCAATCAGTGAAGAAAGACAGTGTTCCCAAAAAGCCTGACGGCAAGTATCCTGTTCACAACACCGACTGTGCTTTCTGATTTATTTTCTAGGTCTTGTTGAATTCCAGTTTTCTCTATTATTTCTCATTTCTATCATTTTACTATTATATAAAGTGAACATAGCTCATATAGAACTAACACAGGGGAAAAGCTTCTTGATTCTCAGGCTTTCCCTACTTTTCATCAGTCCCAAGGCAGCTTTTGAAGTGTTATTTTACTCAATACTTATATGACTATATTTACTTTTGGAGCACAGCTGTTCTTTTTCATATTTGACTCTTTCACTTATTAACTTCTAACTCTCATACTAACCATAATGGCTAATCAAAAGTTAATAAAATTCAAAAATATGGGAAAACCCTTACAAAATTAGATGCCAAATATAATACATACTCTGATTAAAATCCATCATATTTTTCCAGATTTAGTTGACTTTATCTTGATCAAAATGCAGTCACAGACTAAGAATTTTTAAGTGCATCACTTTTGTTTCCTTTTTCTAAGAACCTAAATATCTGTATAATAATAATTATAATACCAAGGGAAGAAAAAGGATGGCTTACTTTCTTTATTAAAGTAAATGTTAGGAGTTACATTTGTAAAGAAGCTTATGAGGAATTACAGTTTAAACTGTAATTTAAATTAAACTATTATGAAAGCAAAATAGGTATGGTGCTGAAAGTATATATTTTCTCTCTCTCTCTCTCTCTCTCTCTCTCTCTCTCTCTCTCCTGAGTCTCTGAGGGAAATTTTGATCGTCTCAACCAGTAGAAGCGCATTTGTCACTTCTCCTTTTAGGAATCAGTGAGGCCAAGGGAAATGATTTATTTTCTCAGGTCAAGGCAAGGTCACATGCCCTCATCTGAGGTATTTAAGAGAAGAGTAGATATAAACATCAATTAACATGGATTATTTTATTAAGAAAAATACAAACATCAAGAGAATGGAAACAAGAGTCACTGTGTCTACTAATGACTTCTATATGAGCTATTAAAAGCTGCTTGGCCCTAATGTGAAAGTTTCCTCAGTAATGAAGATGTTCAGTGACATGAAAAATAACTAAAAATAAGCCCTATTGCTCTTCTTTAAGAGGGCTTGCCCCATTCAGTAGGAAGAATAAGGAATAAGCCACTAAATGCAAAATGAGTGTTTAAGCACGGACACTTATCTATGGCAAGGGTGATGGCCACAATCAAAAACTTCAAGGTCAAACTGACCATTTGTCAACTCTTAAAAGAGGTGTAATCAATTGGGGGTTGATGTAACCATCTGTCCAGTTCCACTGGAACAGGCTCAGAGCCAGAAAAACCAAAAGAGACAGCTTAGTCCTGGGGAAGGGGCCAGCTCCCTCCTCAGTACTGAGTTCTGGAATGTGAACTCAAAACATTTCTTCAAACAGTCTTTGAGAAACAATGAAGTATCTTCCACTTCTGAGATTCTGAATCCCCGGATTTTGTCACTTTTCAGTTTCCTAAAACTCCAATCCCACCAAACTTTTATTCTCTATATGGAAAGTTGAATTCCTGATTCAGCAATTAAATGCCTAAAACATTTACAATGCTTCTTTGAACAAATCACAAATCGTCTCTTTAAAAATCATTTCCTGTCTTTCTAACATATAGAGATTCCCTTTCTTCCACCAATCTCTCCTGACAAAATCTGTTCGGTTACCACAGTGCTTGATTTTAACACTCTTGAGCTGATAAATATGAATGTGTGTTTAGATACTAAGCACAGAAAGTATGGGTTTGTTGATAATTGTATCTCTAGTAATAACTTCAGTCGCAGATAACATTAGAGTAAAATAATAGTTTATTTCAAATTTTTAAGTTGAAAATGCCTATAAGGGATAGTTGGTATGAAATCACTTCTGAGTGAATAAGAAGCCATCATGTGGATCCTGAGAGAAACTTCTTGACATTTTAAAGAGCTCTAGACATTATCTTCTGTGATGAATTCAAATGCAAAATGTTAAGATTCCTTTCCTTTGTCTGTGAGAAACCATCTTTCTCTGCCTTCAAGACAAAAGGGGACAGCGTATTCTGCATACAAAATCCAAATATGGGAGTATGGAAAAGAATCAGATATTTAGATGTTCACATATGTAAACATTTGAAAAGTGTTGACATATTGTATTGGAGACAGACTTTGATCCTGTATAAAATGAAAAAAAGAGACATGGGATCAGAGTTGTGGCTGTAACTGTTTTACTTATAAAATCAGAACTGTAGGACTGGTGAGATGGCTCAGCAGGTAAGGGCACTTCCTGCCAAGTCTGACAACCTGTGTTCGATCCCTTGACTCCTGTAAGTTGTTTTCTGATCTCCACACTCATGACTGGGCATGTGCGTGACCACACACCACACACACACACACACACACACACACACACACACACACACACACACACATACACGCACAGAGTAGATAGACAGACAGATAGACAGACAGACAGACAGACAGACAGACAGACAGACTAAAATGTAACACAAAAGTGTATCAGAACAGAGAAAATTAGTAGGGTTATAAACTTACCAAGCTCATTAGTCAAATGAGCATATGAGCACGTGAGTGCAGATCATGGCAGGAAGTAGCGTAGCAATTACGGTGAGGTTTTCCATATGCCTTCCTTCCTTATTTATATATAGCATATGATCGCATATACCAGTCTATTTGCATCCTTTTTCACTCTGAAATAATAAGAAATTACCACATAACAAAGTCATTATAAGGACTAAAGGATACTACACAGGGAAAGCAGCACTCCCCAGGACTATTTGCTGTGTCCCAGACACTCTGGGAACTCCCTCTGATTTCCCCATGCCAGCCTGCTTCACTTATGAAAACACAGAATAAAATTAAAGTAATCTTACATTCCAGCTTGCTGAGAGATAAGGACTGAAATTCTAGGGGAAAAAGTCTTTGAAGATTCCTTTTATAACTAACAAGAATTGTTACTGATTAAGGATATACTTGTCATCTTGGAAGAAAAGGCCAATGACTCAAGAGGATGAGAGTACTCCAGGATAACATGGAGGTAGAAAATGTATGAATATTGAATGCCAGTTCTCCATAAGTTTATTCACTGGGAGAGAATTGAAAACTGCACTACAATGGTCAATGTAAATAAATTCTTGAAAACTAACCTTGGTTTAAAATGGTGAATACAAAGAAACTGTTGTTGTCCCATGCCATTGCCTGTGTTTAAATACTAATTTTTAGGACTAGCATGATGAAAAATACAGAGCTTTTGTAATTTAACCATTTTTAACTTAAAATGTTTACTTTACAATGGTGTGAAATTGTTATGTATTTACTAGAAACTTCACTATGAACTGCAACTTTTACTCTATTCCAGAACTGGGGATAATACAGTACAGTATTCTCCTATCTCATAATATTGGCAGAACCAGTGAGTTTCCGTCAGTCAGGACATCAAGAAGATAAACAGTCAATAGGCGGAACAGTGCTCTGTGCGACAGAGCTGTGATGTTAAGGAGGAGAGTTGCTTTAAATATAGTTTCAGGTTATGGTGTGCCGATATCCTGCAGCTCTATCAGAATGTGAACTCATCATAATCTCAAGAGCAAGTCACTAATTTTACACTATTCAGTTCTGTAAATGTTGGTGCTTGTACTCATCATGTATAAATTGCCTCATACTCAATCACACTCCCTTAAGATGTGAAACCAAAAGCTAGTTGCAGACATCAGAATTAAGTGTCTGGAGAAACAGTGAAAGTATGGTAAAGCTATGAATGGCAAGTCAGAGAATTTCACAGAATTCTTCCACAGTCACAAGAGATACAACATTGTATTTCATTTAATACTCAATAAAGTGTATAGGTATTCACAGTGCTGACTCTTTTGCATGTTGCTCTTGCATTCTTAACTTTGTCCAAGATTCTAAATTCTTAGGAGAAGATGCATCTAAATGATTAAAATGTTAAGTAGCAAATCATCTTCTTTCTAGATTTACAGAGCTCAGAACATCTGGTGATCTTCAGATAAAATCAGAATGAACAATGTCTCTCCTTGCTCTCTCTTTCTGTGTGTCAAATATGTAAAGCATGTAAAGGTAGTTAGATTTGACTTGTAGAAAAATCAATGTTTCTCTTTCTAAAAACTTCAATAGTTAGCCTTGCTTGTTGAATTTGTGCTTTTCTAGACAGAAAATAAAAGAAGCATACATTAGGCAATGAAGACAACACAGAGCCACGTTGCCTTTAGTGCTGGCTAGTTTTGTGTCAATTTGACACAAGCAAGAGTCATTTACAAAGACAGACCCTCAAATGAGAAAATGCCCCCAAAATATTGGCCCATGGACAAGTCTGTGGTATGTTTTCTTGATTAATTTGAGTTGTGTGAGCCCAGCTCACTGTGGGTCTTGCAACCCTGGGCTTGTGGTCTGTAAGAAAGGAGGCTGAGCAAGCTATGAAGAGTTTTCTCCATGGCTTCTGCATCAATTCATGCCTGGAGGTTCCCACCATACTTGAGTTCATCCTCTGACTTCCCTCAGATAAATTGTGCTGGGAAGCTGTAAGCTGAAATAGACCCTTCTCGCCCCATGTTGTTTTTGGTCTGGTGTTTTATATTATAGCATTAGAAACCCAAACTAAGATACCTCCCAGTATACTCCTTTGCTTATCTTCAAAGGTCCCTTGTGTCCCTTGTTTCTTAGGGTGGAACATTGAAGATGGTGGAACTGTCATTTTTCAGACCTGGACCTTAAATAAAACAGACTCCTTTCCCATCAACTAAGGGACCGAAACTACCAACTTTTGAAAAGTGAGCAATATAGATCTGAATCTAGCAACAATGATGTATTCCTGAATTTGTGTTTGATAGAAATCATGGCAGTTTTCTGAAGTTCTCTATATGTGCTTTTCAAGAGTTTAGACGCTTACAGGTAACTTCTGTTGAAAAATATTAAGGGAGAAATCCATTCTGCCACTGAGAGAAATAAAATGGAATCTGATGCCTGGTGTGGGAAGTACTTCTGTATCTGTGTTGCTTTTATTGGTTAATAAATAAAGAAGCTGGCTTGGCCTGTGATAGGGCAGAGTAGAGCTAGGGGGAAAAAACTAAACTGAATGCTGGGAGAAAAAAGGAGGAGTCAGTGAGAAGCCATGGAGCCACCACCAGATACTGATACACCAGAACCTTGCTGGTAAGCCACAGTCATGTGGTGATACACAAATTAATAGAAATGTTTAACCAATAATATAAGAGATAGCTAGCAATACACTTAAGTGATTGGTCAAGCATTGATTTAAATAATATAGTTTCTGAGTGTATATTTTGAGTCTGGGCAGCTGGGAACAAACAAGTGACCTCCGACAACAGATACCACCTTTATCTATACTACCTAAGTGATGAACCATTCAAATGGCTACTATATCCATACTGTATATACCATATACCTTTAGTTCCTTTATGTTGCTTATCAGGCCAAACTTTGTGGCCTGGCATTGCTTGCATATAGGGTTCGATATGTTCTCTGATTTCAGGCCTCTACTGGGTGTTTTCCTCTAAAGATAAGTGGGTAGTGCTGTAATCAAATTATTTATTTACATTTACTTACAGAAGCAAATATGCCCCTGGTATGAGAAGAAAAATTTTGTTTCTAGAAATGATTACTAAGACCAAAGACGTTTAGAATAAAATAGAATAAGTGAAATCTTTATTATTAACATTGCTACTTGAAACTTGAATTCTTGATGTTTTAATAAAGTCTACGACTAATAATGTATAAATGCTCAAATCTCTTTGTACATATAAAAGATTCAACTATTACAAATAATACTAATGTACTCCTTCAGCTTCTATCCTCTAAACACTCCAACTATTGAATGAAGAGACTAAAGAATCAATGACTATTTAGAAAAATGAATAACGTCAGAAAATGGAGGAAAAATCCTTGCCCCCAAAAGCCTAGTAATTGCTTATAATTTCCACAGAAGGAAAAGAAGAAACAAACGGGGGAAAAACTAAAGAGGCAAGATGGTCATAGAGTGTGTCATTTAGTACATTACAGATAACCTCAAGGGGCACCAGAATATATCAGCATTACATTAAGGAATGAAAACAAAGCATTGTATCTTGGTAGTAATTTGACCAAGAGTGAGTCCAAATTTGAACTGCACACTTGTGTCTTCCATCTTCTGTAGTTTGTTTTTACTGGGTTACCTGTAGACTACCTGTTGTGTGTGCCTATCTGATACCTGTCTGTTTTGCATCTCTGAATCTGTGTTTAATCCCTGTATCTCAGCTTAAAACATCTTTGCACCATATTTATTAAGCAGCATAGAAAACATTACATGATGGATTCTTTGCAAAGTTCTTTATCATATATTTCAAAATGGAAGAAGTTAATGTATTGATTACACTTGAGACCAAAGAGCATTCAATACTGCAAATAATCTTATTAAACCTACAGTCACCTTGCTTGCAACATTTATGGATGATATTTGTTTCATGACTATTTCCAACCAATTTGCTGCTTTCATGAAATGATTGCCACAACACACACATACATGTATGTACGTTGATCTGGAAGAGTATGAAATTTGAAAGATATGTATGCATTAGCTTAGGGTATAAGAGCAATTGCCTGGGAAATTCAAGGTTGGTTACATTGTTCTCTAAAAGGTGGGATAAACTTCAATGGGCCCAGTACACAATAGGACAAGAGACTAAATTCATACATATCCTTACTTTGTCTTGGTGGTGTATTATCTACTTTGTTGTGAGGTCTACCAAAAGGCCAGTCTGTTGGCATGTCAAGACATATTTTTATTTAAAAATGGATCACTATAATAAATGAAGAAGATATTTCTAATATTTGAGTAGTGAAGATAACTAGTACATCTGTAATTTTATTAAAGAAGTTTTAATCACCGAAATACTGATTTCATAAATACATGGATCTAGAAATCAAGAGATACATTTTCAGAGTTCCATCACTACCTTTAAACATAATCAAAATAGGAACTAGTGAGATGGTTCAGTGGTTAAAGGTACTCGCTGAGAAGCCTGATGACTTGAGCTCTATCACCTATATCTTAATGGTGGAAGTAGAGAACCAATCTTGGCAAGTACTTCTTAGGTCTCCAGAAGAATACGGTGACAAAGGTGTGTATGCACATGCATGCACACACATGAGTGCATGTGTGCACACATACACACACACACAAAGAAATTTATTTTAAAAACTCAGAAAGGGTACAAACTTAGAGGGATAAGACAAAAAGAGAATGCAAAAGACAACAAAACATTTGTAAGTTTGAAACAAACAAACAAAAAAAAACATTGTGGGGATGATAACACAGTAAAGTGAGGAGCCCAAAGAGGAGAAAAACATTGGCTTATAACATACGCATTCTATCACAAAGCCAAACAAATACAGCCCTTCTCAGTCTCCTACATAAGGAAAATTAAAGAATGTACTTTACACGTGTTAAAATAGAAAATATTCTTTCCCTACAGGCACATTATCAGAAATGCATGCCCACTGAATTAATGAACAGGAGTTCTGACTCAAGTCAAAGGTCTGAGCCCACTATGTCTGATCACGTATAACTTCTTCCTACCTCTTTGTAGTCAAAACCAGATGCTTGGCAAGATTGCTTCCAAGGCCTTCGAGTTTTTGCATATCTGATTTGCTTTTGACAAAGAAGAATATCTTTTCGTGGTGAACAATGTTTGGGATTGTTGAAAACTAAGACAAACCTTTTTTTCAGGCTCCCGTCCCAGACAGGTGTAGAGTAAGGAAAACAGAGGGCAACCACCCCTCTTACAGCACCTACTCAATGCGAAGCTGACATGAATCCCTTGGCAGTGTTTCCTGAGCTTCTCCAGATAAATTACACAGCACTTGCCAAACTTCCTCTTCTCACTTGCCCCCAGTAAAAGCACACAAATAAAAGGGTCAACGTCTGATAGATTGTCAATAAAATGATCACCTGCAAGTCCTATTAAGCATTGGATTTACCTCAGAAGAGATCTATGACAACTAGGCAGAATAAATGTTTAAAATGGTAATAACTTTAACTCATAATGTTTTGGAGGATTTTCATTCCACTAAAGAGAAAATCCTCCTCTCTCCTTACTCAGTTTCTTGTCAATGCCTAACATGCAAACAAACAAACATGAGTAGAGGGAATGGGAAAGGACCTTCTATAAGAAACTGAGACGGCTTTTATTTTAAAAAGTTATGATTGGTGTTTTATTGCTCTAGCTAGAACTTCGAGTACTATATTAAATAGATAAGGAGAGAGTGGACAGTCTTGTCCTGTTCCTGATTTTAGAGAAATCACTTTGAGTTTCTCTCCATTTAGTTTGATGTTGGCTATTGGCTTGCTGTGTATTGCCCTTATTATATTTAGGTATGTTTCTTGTATTCCTGATCTCTTTAAGACTTTTTATCACAGGGGGAGTTCACTGATTCTGCCAATCTGGGGTAGCTGCATGAAACTGAACTGGGACCTCTGAATATGGGTGATAGTTATATGACTTGGGCAATTTGTGGGTCCACTAGCAATGGGACAAAGATTTATCCCTACTGCATGAACTGTCTCTTTGGAGCCCAGTCCCTATGGAGAGATACCTTGCTCAGCCTAGATACAGGGAAGATGGCTTTGGTCCTGCCTCAGTTGATGTGACAGACTTTGTTGACTCCCTATGGGAAGCCTCACCCTCTCTGAGGAGTGGATGGGGGTGCGTTGGGGAGAAGATTTGGGGTAGCAGAAGGATAGAAGCTAGAGGAAACTGGAATTGGAAATAAAATAAGATTTTTTTAGAGTTAATAAATAGAAATCATAATTGGATAATAAAGACAAGGAAGAATACTCAGAGATTAGAAGACATTAAAGACATTTTGCTAGTTTCTTTATTTGATGTGCAGCTATTTTCTCCATATTGAAATATTTTCTCTTGAAGAGATGAAGGATGCATGTTAAAATTCAAGGTAAGACTTGGAAAATAATCAAAATTTACAAGGAAGCTTCCAAAGCTAGTAAGAGTCATGAGGGAGGATCAGCCCGATGGTTATGTCAATAATAGACTACTGCTGGGGAGATAAGACTGACAGGGATGGAGTTTTCATGAGACCGTTAGCACTGGGGTGAGCTTGCTTGAGCCACCCATGTTATTGTAAACAACTCCTTATCTGTTCTGTGAGTAACAACAATAAAGTCACTTGTTCACTGAGCTAGACTGTCTTTGGTCCATCTGTCATGGATGTCCTGCCTGGAGTGAATATATGTTTATCAACAACATCCCCCCAAAAAATCACAACATATTCAAGTAAAATACAATTTAAGACATTAGTTTCAGAAAGAATCTCAAAAGCATTGTACATGAACAGAATTGGAGAGAAGAGAAAATAGAACAATAGGAAATACAGAATTAATAATTATAAGTATCCTGCCATTAAGTATTTGAATACATTAAAATTTGGGTATAAATATTGGTGTAGGAGGGTTTGTGTATTGCTTTCATTGGTTAAATAAAGAGACTGCCTTGGCCTTTTGATAGGGCAGCCCTTAGGTGGGTGGAGTAGACAGAACAGAATGCTGGGAGAGAGAAGGCAGTGTGGGAGATGCCATGTTTCTCCGGCCCAAGATGGACACTGGTTAGACTCATGCCGGTAAGCCACAGTCAAGTGGCGATACACATTAATGGAAATGGGTTAATCAAGATGTGAGTTTTAGCCAATAAGAGGCTAGAACTAATGGGCCAGGCATTAATTAAATGAATACAGTTTCAGTGTAATTATTTCGGGTATAAACTATCCAGGCGCCGGGAACGCAGCCCGTGCCTCATACTACAAATAGGGTGCAGCATAGAATTCTGATTCATAAGGCTTAGAATATACTTTTATCACTAATAGTACATACTTAATATGTTGTGTTCCACTCTTTACTTTTAATAGTTCTTCACTAGCGGTGCAAATCAGATTCACAAACAGAGTGACTGTGCACATATTTGACTGCACCCTGAAGACTTTGGCCTGCTTTTCACACTCCTATTAAATAGTGGTTGCTGTCTTTATTATCACTGACAAACTATTTCCCCACATCTTTCCTTCTAGTTACTAAGCGCATGGCCATACAGATTTCTCCTTTGGGGAAAGCATAATGAATGTTCACATGTCTTGAATGATTATAGACTCTCAATTATCTCTATCCTAGAAAAGATATTAACAGAAGATCTGCCTCTTACACTCCAAAAGGATAAATGAAATAAATCCATAGTAAAATACTTACTTTCATAGTTCTAAAGACTTACAGAAATATCTGTCAATGCCACCCAAATAAAAGTTCAAACATTATATATTCCAAATTATACTGAAAATATAAAGACAAAAATCTTTAAAATGCAAAGGACTGACATATTTTGGGTTGAACACAAAATTGTACTCCATTGTGGTAATTGCTTTAACTATGTAAAAATGTGTTATATTTGTTTATGCTGTGGAATATTAATTTAACTGTGGAAAGGTGTGTATGTTTGTTTATGCTGCATTTGTTTAATGAGGTTGTGTGTTTAATTATGTAAAGAAGTGCTGTGTTTGTTTCACCTTGCCTAGCTAAAGCACTTGATTGATCTACTAAAAAGTTGATAAGAATAAGTATGCAATCTAACACTCTGAACACACAAAACTAAGTATGCAGTATGGAATACTCTAATGCTGTAATGATGGTAAATAAGTCACTTTTAACCTTAATATTAAAGCCAAAATATGAGAGATAACCTCAAATACAATAATTTGTTAATGGATACAGGACATGAAAATGTAAACAGTAATATCAGTAATATCAAATGCAGACACTGGAGAGGTAAAGGTACAGAGTATTGTATAGGACTGAAATTATCTGTGGCTTTGGTGCTGAATATTCAGAGTTTCCTTAATTACATTACAAAATAATAAAAACAATAATCAACAAAATTTACCATGAAGCCTGAAAAAGCTTCTCATTCTTCCATAATGTCCTTTTCTGATACCTGAATTTATCACCACCATCCTGGATTGACTTTGCTTATGCTAAAATCTCAATTTAGTATTCTCTCTTTTCTAAGTTCCTAAATACAATATGATATTACTGAAATCTCAGTAACATTATAATTATCAATATAATTATCTGCCACATAAAATGAGTAAATTATGAAAGATTTTAATACTCTCATTCAAGGTATTCCCACTTTGTCTATATAGAAAGTAGAATTTCAGTATTTTTTATTTTGCATGTATCTAAATGCGAAAACTCTCAAAAGCATCAGATTCTACACGTCAGAGAGCAAGCCATCAAAGTTTATAGCTTATCTCCTGCACTTATTCAGAATTCAGAAGCACCACTCAATTTCAAAATAATATACTGGATTAACAAAAGAATGACAATAAAATTAAGTCATGCAAAGTAGTCAAGGCTTTTGAGGATTCTTCAATTTAGCAATGAGAAAACTGAAACCACTTATAAATATCATCAGATAGTGATGAAATCATTCTGGTTGGTGGGATTATTTCAGTGAAATGCCTAAAACAATTTTAGAAAATTAACTTTTCTGAGTACTTGAATTGTAAAAGTATAACACAACTACTGATGGATGAACAATGACAACTGTAAATTTGAACCAAAGTGTTCTCATAGAATGCCCTCTTAATTACACACTTCCTTACACACTCAAATGTGGTTTTGACCAGGTGCTTTGTTAGATGTATTAGGGTTTTCTAACCCTTCATGATACATGGTTTTGCTTTCTTGAACATGAAAAGATAACTTAAAAACAAAACAAAAACAGAATTCAATGACCTTTCCTGTTTACATTTTCAGGACACGATACTATAATTTTCTAAGAGATAAAGCATATAAAATTCTTTTTATTTCTTTGAGTCATTCAATATTGAAGCATCCTAAGAGTTTGGAATAACAAGAAGATTCCCTGGGAGCATGCAGACCATTCGGGCTAGGGAAGCAGGTAGGAAATCATCAGGTCTTTGCTCTCCCACTTCTCCAAATCCAATCCACCAGTCTCATCCCCTGCTCTGCAGAAGACCACCTGCTGCAGCCTCTTCTTCCTCTCTGCCCTTCCTCCAACTATTGATAACTTCTCCTACAACCCTCTTCCTCATCCATCCCTTTGTCTCATTCCCCAATTCCTGCAGCTTTTTCCTGGCACCCGCAAGCCAAGTCTGCCAGAGAAACAAGTAGGCCAGGGAAACAGGTATCTGTAGAGCTTCACTTTCTCTGCCCTCCTAAAAATATCATCCTCCAGTCTCATCCACAGCTCTGGAGCACATCACCTAATATGACCTCTCCTCCATCGCTGGCCCCAGTCCCAAGGAACTAAGCAGATCTTAGTGGCACACTCTGTTTTCCTTCCTTCTGCGGACACACTCGGTCACTCCCATTTCCAGCCACCTTTATAACACATGTCAGTTCCCAGAACAGGAAAAACATTCTTCCAAAAAAAATCCAAGTAGCCACACCTGGCTGGATCACATAAACATTACCTGCCAGGCAACCCACACCCATTTTATTCTCTCAAGAACCAGAGAAGACAACAGAAAACAAAGAATGAAACATCCACCCAACAAAGACAAAACTAGATATCAACATGTAGAATTACAATCATACCCATGCCAGATGGTTAGACTCCAGTGTAAAACCCAAAATCAGTAACAGCAGAGAAAACATGTCTTCACTCCAGTCTAGCAACTCCTCTATATTAGGTCCTAAGAAACACAACATCGATTTGAAGACAGATACATGGCACTAGACAAAAATCATCCAGAAAAACAAACGTGGTATGTATTCACTCATAAGTGGATAATAGCTGTAAAATAAAGGATAACCATGCTACAGTTCACAGACCCATCGAGACTAGGTAACAAGGAGGGTTCTTTGGGGAACACCCAGATCTCTCTAGGAAGGAGAAATAGAAGAAATTTCGTGAGCGGACTGAGAACAGGTCGGGACAGGAACACGAACAATCGGGTTTGGGAGAATACTGACAGAGACATCTGGAAAGGAGTAGAGAGGGACATTTCAGGGTCACACAAAACATGTCACAAGGGAATCACTCAGAAATCTACAATGATGACACCAGCTAAGACTCCTAGCCATAGCAGATACATAGCCTGAACTGGTTATCTCCTGTGACCAGACTGGTGCCTACACATTTGTCATCAGAGAGGCATCATCCAGCAACTGATGGAAACAGATGTAGACCCACAGTCAAACAGTAGGACAAGGAAGTTCTGTGAATCCTGCGGAAGAGGGTAAGAAAGAACTATAGGACCCAGAGGGGTCAAGAACACCACAAAAAAAAAACACAGAATTAACTAACTTGGGCTCATAGGTACTCGCAGAGACTGAACCAACAACCAGGGAGCCTGCATGGGACTGACCTAGGTCCTCTTCACATATATATTATAGTTGTGTAACACGATCCTCTTGGGGGACTCCTAACAGTGGGAACAGGGGCTGTCTTTGACTTCTTTACTGGTTTTGGGGACATTATTCCATGTAGTGAATAACTTTGCCTAGCTTTATGACATGGGATAGTACTTAATCTAAGTGCAATTTGATTGCTATGTTTTGTTGATAATCATGGGAGACCTGCCCTTTCCTGAACAGAAATGGAGGAGGGGTGGAATGCAGCATGGAAAGAGAGAGGGAGTGAGGGAAGACACTGGTACAAGAGAAGGAGGGGAAACTGTGACCAGGATGTAAAATAAATGAATTTATTTATTTTTAAAAATTTCCACAAAGTATAGGAATAAAAATAATTATTTTCTTAGTATACAATAACTGAATAATTATTTCATTTCCTAAAGTAAATTAATCATTCTTTCACAGTGTTCAGTAAATTCAATTTCCCAGCATATATTCAACTTTTTAAAATATAATTGTTTGATTTAAAAATATAATTAGAAATATTTGTATATAAATAAATCTTTAATTTGTTGAAATAGAAAAGGATATATTATCTAAACCTCAAAATAATTTATATGTACATATTTCTAACTAAAATATTAATTTAAACATTTTACCTCATATAAAAGTAATAAATTAACATCACATATAACTATGTCTAACAAAACCAGTATTTATTTTATTTTTCCCCATATTCTTTTATTTTTTCTATTTAAAAAAATTTACATTTCCTCCCCTTCTCCCAGTCCC